>CAIGRT010217309.1:0-21785 GCA_903798405.1 Fraxinus platypoda
GCCAGTTTATGATAACTTGTCATTTCCGTTTCTTACTCTATTTGGCTTGAACAGTAAATATTTTAGAGCCCGTTTGGTAGAGATTAAAATCGAATTAAAATTGAAAAATTAGTCGTTATTGTTGACTTTTATTAGACGAGTGGGGTCTAATAACAGCTATATTTTCAATTTTAATTGGATTTTAATCGGTATCAAACGGGCTCTTAATCTATTTTGAAACTAGCAGTTATTGCTACTGTTGCTAGAGATGAACTGCTAATTCTAAATGGTGACATTTTTTTTGATTGGTTTTATAAGATTCTTTGAATGATTGGGTTACATGACATTGATACAGCATTTCACGTGGATGAATCACCCGTTCCCACAATATCAAGAACGATGAACTAGAAGCTTGAAAATGAACGATATGGGCGATCTAAAGCTTATTTTTATTAAATCTCGTAATAGTAAGAGCATCTAGGGTTCTATCCTTAAAATCTAAAAAGGATAAAATGTTAAGAGTTCATTGAAGAACAATTTGTTAATTTTGATAAGGTTTTGGCTAGTACCTTAATAAAAAGACTTTCAAGCAAAAGCTTTGACAAAACTAGGGGTATTCAAAAACATACATTGGAAATTGTTGCAATTCCATGATTTTCTCCAAGTTGGTGGACTACCATAATTCCATGATTCTCTCCCACTAGAATCACTCGTGTAGATTGATTATATAATTGAGTAAATTGTAGCTTTCCTAGATTAGAAATATACTTTGGCTATTTAAGCCATTAGTCTCTGTAATGTTAATATATTATATTGAAAACATATTTTTCTGAATCACTTCTTGGTATCAGAGCCGAATTCAATCCTTTATCCTCCATTGAACTCAATTTTGTGAAAAAAGGGCAGAACCCATATCAGAACAGAATAACCCATATCTGAGCCGAATTAATTCCTGAACTGTCTAAAATTATTTCTATGGCTGCTGATAAAATCGAAGCCCCTATGCCAATTATTCATGTCCAATCCGAATCTTCTGGCTTCCATGCCGGTATTACTCTCACCGAAACCAACTACGATGTTTGGTCCCAGATCCTGGAGATGCAGATTGCAAGCCGAGAGAAGCTGGAGTATATTGTGGGCAAAACTGAACACCCGAAGGAGACCGACACTTCTTATGCAAAGTGGTATGCGGAAAATCAAAAAATCAAAGGCTGGCTACTGACCTCTATGTCGTCGAAGATTATGAAACGATAAACTGCTCGAGAAATCTGGGCTGCTCTTGCCAAAGCATTCTATGATGGGTCGGATGAATCACAGATCTTTGCATTGAATCAACGAGCCTTTTCTACCAAACAGGGTGGACGTTCCCTCTCCATCTATTACGGTGAGCTCGTCGAAATTTTTCAAGAACTAGATTACCGTGATAAAATTATCGTGAAAGATCCCGATGATGTTATTGCCTATAAAAAATCTGTTGAACGATTACGCGTACACATCTTCCTTAGTGGGCTTGATGCAGACTTTGAACAAATCCGTGGTGAGATACTGAGAAAGGACCCAGTCATGGATCTTGAAGCCACCTATGGATATGTCCATCGTGATGTTGTTCGCCGTACAACCATCAATGGCGATTCTAATTCTCAGGAATCCTCAGCCTTGTTGGCTCGCCGAGATAAGCCCCAACAACGGCACTCTCATCCAAAATTAAATTCTAGCTCACTGAACCTTACCACTGAAAAACAAAAAAACAGTTATGAAATTGGTGCTGCTAAATCAGATCGATATTGTACTCATTGTGGTAAAACCGGCCATTCTAAATCTCGATGTTATGAATTGATCGGATACCCAGATTGGTGGGATCCTACAAAGGCACCACGCAAGCGAAATTTACAAACCAACCGACAGGCTTCCGTTGCCATGGCTGAACCTGTACACACCTCTCCTGAGAAAGTCTCCTCTCTAATTGCTACTTCAGGTAATATTGGTAAGGTCCTTCATACTTCTGCACCTAGTAGTAATAATACATGGATAATTGATTCAGGTGCAACTGATCACATGACCTTTGACACTCGCAATATTCACTCTATAAAACCATCCATACACACTGTAGTATCTACTGCTAATGGTAATTCCTCTCCAGTGATTGGAGAAGGCTCACTTACTCTTTCAAATAAATTGAATTTGGATTCAATTCTCATTGTTCCTTCCCTCAACCATAACTTGTTGTCTGTTGCTCAAATAACTTGTGCTCTACATTGTATTGTGATTTTTGGGCCTAACCATTGTGTTTTTAAGGACATCAACACTCAGGAGACAATTGGTTATGGTACTAGGAAGGGGAAGCTCTATCATCTTGATATGTTACCGGATAGCTCAAATCAGTTGGCTCAAGTTTTCTCAGTGGATCACTCTGACAAGACTTCAGAAATTTGGTTGTGGCATAGGCGCTTAGGTCATGTATCTTTTGAATATTTAAAAAAATTATTTCCAAAGTTATTTTCTCAATGTAATACTTCGGATTTCAAGTGTGATATTTGTGAACTGGCTAAAAGTCATCGTATGTCATTTCCAATAAGTATGAATAAAAGTCAAGTACCATTTATGGTAATTCACTCTGATGTATGGGGCCCAGCTAATAATTCTTCATTAAGTGGTGCACGTTGGTTTGTTTCCTTTATTGATGATCACAGTCGTATGATTTGGGTTTGTTTGATGAAATCCAAACATGAAGTTAGTTCACTGTTTCAAAAATTTCACAAAATGATAGCCACTCAGTATCAATCTCAGACACAGGTGCTTCGTACTGATAATGGTGGCGAATTTGTTAATCAAGATTTGAAACAGTATTTGCAGATACATGGAATTGTTCACCAGACCACTTGTCCTTACTCACCTCAACAAAATGGGGTTGCCGAGCGAAAAAATCGTCACCTCCTCGAAGTTGTCCGTGCTTCCTTGTTTGGGGCCCACATACCCACTAGTTATTGGGGTGAGGCCATCACTAATGCCGCATATCTGATCAATCGTGTTCCTTCTAGTTCCTTACATTTTCAAACACCTTTTGATGTTCTTCACCAGACCGTAAGTGCTCCTACTATCCCAAATCTACCCCCTCGAATATTTGGGTGTGTCGCTTTTGTGCATCTTCATAAACCCTTGAGAACTAAATTGGAACCTCGAGCTCTTCGCTGTGTATTTGTTGGATATGCATCACATCAAAAAGGCTATCGGTGTTATCATCCTTCCCGCAAACTATATGTCACACTTGATGTGGTATTTCATGAAAATGACATGTATTATTCCGAGTCTTCACTTCAGGGGGAGAATCGAAATAATCAAAATGAATTGCAGACTCTGAATTATTCATTGGACAAGTCGGATTTTATGAATAGTGATGAGTTGAATATAAGTGGTGAATGTCCACATGAATGCACTTCAGAGAATGGAAATCATGAACACACTTCAGAGGATGAAAATATTCCAGATCAAGTAAAAATGGATTCACATGTATCACAAGAGCTACCTGTATCACAAGAGCCGGATTCCCCAACTCATGAGGTACCATCTAACCAATTGCTCCCTGAAGATGACTCCTTTACCATACCTCAGGTAAATTCTGAACCTCACCTGAAAATACTACCAAATCGAGTCACAAAAAGAATGCCTAGAGCAAGATATGAACATGTTCTCAATTCTAAAACTAAGTATCCTATAAGCAATTTTGTGTCTTACCATAAACTGTCAAAGGAAAATGAATCATTTGTAAATCAATTATCTGTTGTATCTATTCCTAATAGTGTGCAAGATGCCTTGAAAGACCCCCAATGGAAGAAAGCAATGAATGAAGAAATGCAATCCCTCCAAAAGAATGCAACATGGGAAGTTGTTAACTTACCTGAAGGAAAGAAACCTGTCAAGTGTAGATGGGTCTTTGCCATTAAATACAAAGCTGATGAAACCATTGAAAGATTCAAAGCTAGACTAGTTGTCAAGGGATAAACACAAACTTATGGAATTGATTATGGTGAGACATTCGCACCAGTGGCTAAAATCAATACTGTACGTATTTTATTATCCTTGGCCGTGAACCTTGACTGGTCCTCGCACCAGTATGATGTGAAGAATGCATTTTTGCATGGCGATCTTGAAAAAGAAGTCTATATGGAGTTGCTCCCTGGGTGTAATATGCAGTCTGAAGATAACAAGTATGTTTGTAAGTTAAAAAAGGCCCTCTATGGATTGAAGCAATCCCCCAGAGCGTGGTTTGGACGGTTCACGAGTTCTATGAAAAAATTCGGATACAAGCAAAGTAATTCTGATCACACTCTTTTCTTGAAGCATAATAAAGGAAAGGTTACAGTTCTCATTGTATATGTTGATGATATGATAGTAACTGGAAATGATCAAGAAGAGAAGAAGGCATTGCAGGATTATCTTGCTGGTGAATTTGAAATGAAAGATCTTGGTGAGATGAAATATTTTCTTGGCATTGAAGTGTCAAGATCAAAGAAGGGTATCTTTTTGTCTTAACGAAAATATGCCTTAGATCTGTTGAAGGAAACTGGCATGATGGCGTGTAGTCCTGTTAGTACTCCTACGGAAGAAAATCTTAAACTAAGTGTGCATTCGGATCAAGTTCCTGTTAACAAGGAAAGGTACCAGAGACTAGTTGGGAGGTTGATGTATCTTGCTCATACTCGACCAGATCTGGCTTATGCACTAAGTGCTGTTAGCCAATTCATGCATTCCCCAAGAGAAGAACATATGAATGCTGTCATTCGTATTTTGCGGTACTTAAAGTCATCTCCAGGAAAGGGCATTATGTTTACAAAGGGGGACAACTTGGACATTCAAGGATACACCGACGCAGATTGGGCGGGATCGATTGAGGATAGACGGTCAACATCTGGATATTTCACGTTTGTAGGTGGAAATCTTGTTACTTGGCGAAGTAAAAAACAGGAGATAGTGGCAAGATCAAGTGCTGAAGCCGAATATAGAGGAATGTCTAAGGCAGTGTGCGAATTACTATGGATCAGGAATCTATTACAAGACCTACATATTGAACAGGCTAATCCTATGAAGTTATATTGTGATAACAAAGCAGCATGTGATATTGCCCATAATCCAGTTCAACATGATCGAACTAAGCATGTTGAGATTGATAGGCATTTTATCAAAGAGAATTTGGAAGCAAAGATTATTGAAGTGCCACATGTGCGATCTGAAGATCAGCTTGCAGATATGCTTACTAAGGCCGTGCCAAGCCAAGCATTCAATGGATATCTCGACAAGATAGGCATGAGTGACATCTATGCACCAACTTGAGGGGGAGTGTTGCAATTCCATGATTTTCTCCAAGTTGGTGGACTACCATAATTCCATGATTCTCTCCCACTAGAATCACTCGTGTAGATTGATTATATAATTGAGTAAATTGTAGCTTTCCTAGATTAGAAATATACTTTGGCTATTTAAGCCATTAGTCTCTGTAATGTTAATATATTATATTGAAAACATATTTCTCTGAATCACTTCTGAAATGAGACATTGCTGCTCAACTAAAGTCCTTCGAAATTGAAATTTCAGAAACCTTCCTGGTTTATTTTGTATTGAACTTTTTACATACAAAATACAACTCTTTCAAGATATCTTACAACATGCTATTAGCAAAAAAAATAGCCTCTTTGTACAGTGGAATAACTGTCAGAATACATATAGGTGCTGCGCTGACAACACATGTATGATTGCCTTTTTTCTATTTTTTAACCAACTCCCAATGATAAAATGCAACATTCCCTTGTAAATTTCTTGGCAGTGTTTTCCGTCTACACCAAGCATGGTTCATTAGTAAAAGTGGTCAGTCAATGAACTTTTTGACCATGTGTTCAAGAAGAGAAAAAAACTCAAGCATGAGAAATAAGAAAGTGCTCATCTTGTTACTTATGAAAATGGATACAAGAAAAGGGCTAAGTACACACTTCTTCTGCAAAGAACAGAGTCACATGAAAAAGGGTTGTCTGAATAATAAGAAATGACTCAATAAAAAAAGGTTGTTGGGTATTTTGACCCAACCAAAGCAAGAATACTGGAAGTAAAAGATCAAGCACACAGAAAAACAGTAAATAACATGGGAGTGTTCACCCAATTCAGCAGTATGCCTAATCCGGGGGCTCGGAGATCAGCCCACTACTATGTGCAACAATGACATTTTTCACGAAGGTAATTATATTTTTACTATGTTATTATCTCTTTTTGTTGATGATCTTAATAATACTTGATGGATTGATTCTGAATGTACAATTTAATTACTAAAATCATGCCGAGCTTTCTCAATTTAAGGAAGTTCTAGGAAAGTGAGCTAACATTTTTGACAACTAGATGCGCTCGACTGTGGAAGCCGTGGCAACCTTTAAATTTGTTTTAAAGAGTGAATTTATTTTGGATCTAGAAAATGCTTTTATGTTTCATCTTTGTCAAGAAATTTAGGGATTGTTCTTTTCGTATTTCAGTTTTGTGTTTTTAGTTTTGAATTCATTTTGGGTTTTGTGTTTTGAGTGTCCATTTTGAGATTGTTGAAAACGTATTATTTTTGCCATTTTTAAAAAATGGAATCTTAGAGGATGTTCTCTTCGTATTTCAATTTTGAATTTATTTTGAGTTTTGTGTTTTGAGTGTCCATTTTGAGATTGTTGAAAACGTGTTCTTTTTGTAATTTATAAAAATTGTTTTGAAAAATAAAAAATCCCAAAATGCATTTACTTTCTCCCCTAAATTTTCTCACTCGTCTCTTTCTCTCTCTTCTTCCCTCTTTTTGTGGTGGTGGCTGTGGTTGGTGATCTAGAGGTTGTGTGGTGGCGATTTTTGTGGTGGTAGCGGTGGTGGTGGTTCCATCGATAGTGGTGGTTGGGATGATGTTGAGGTGGCGGCGACAGTTGGTGGTATTTTGTAGGCGGCAATGGTGGCGGTTGGGGGTGATAGTAATTGAAAACAACGAAAACGCGTTTTGAAAATTTTGGCCAAATTATAACTGAAAACACCAAAAACGACAAACAAATTTGTTGTTTTGAGTTTTCTTTGTAAATTTTAAACTTGTTTTCAAAAATGCGTTTTCGAAAATAAAAAAGAGAACGCATTTTCACTGTTTTGAAAAATCGAAAACAGAAAACGACTTAAAAACGGCAAAGAGAACGGACCCTTATTTTTCATTTCTAAACTTTCAAAACTAGGATTTTAGCTTTCCTTTCGGGGATTCTATGTTCAATATTTTTCAGGATAAAGTTGTCGGTAGTAGATATTTGTTTAGAAATTTGTTTAGCCAATTGGAAGGAATTAAAATGAATTATAGTCACATTCTTTATATATCTCACAATTTTTTAATCACCCATTTCATTAATATTTATTAAAATATATTAAAATCTGATTTTAATCCTCATCAAACAAGGATTATTTTGATTTAAATTCTACTTATCAATATAATTTTTAACGCACAATGAATTTTCTCATTGTATTTTTTAGGAACTCTACTTAACTCAATGTTGTCATAGATATACAACTTCAAAAGAATGATAGTTTCTCAAGTAAATATTAAGTTGTTCATTTGTCTGGCTTAGCTCATGTTTGACATCCTTTAATTTATTTTAATTTATTTTTCATACTCATTTTCAATCACACGTTAATACAATAAAATATTTTATACGTAAGTCCAAAACTTTTTCATATTTTTTAATTACACATTCTCCAAAAAAATACTATTTAAAACATAATTTTTTACAATAAAATGCCACCAAACGGGGCTTTAGTTACGTGACACATGTGGAACATCCCAGTAATTCATAATTGCTATGGTTGAGATGAATAACATTACTCATAATAAAATAAGGATTTAAAATTTATTCCATAAAGGGCTTCGAAAAGCGTGATATGTGTGATTTATTTATTCTATGTTATCTCCCGTTTGTTTCAATCCAAATTCCCCCATTTTGAACTGAAATCGTAATATTTTATGCACCTTTCCGCTGTAAATGCGCTTTTATCACTAATGGCATAACTGAATGGAATTGGACGTAAAGAAACCAGAGGCGATTCCGTATCAGCCAACGAGAATCGTTTCTTCCGTCAGCTCATAATCTTCTCTCCTTCACTCTATCCTGAATCAACAGAAAACACACACGCTCTAAGCACTGCACTCCACACACACACACTCTCTCTCTCTCTCTCTCTATCTTTTCCAACAATGCAACTGAGCTTAAAATCTCAATCCATCTCTCTAATCACATGCAATCCAACGTTGTTGCCTCTCTCTCATCGCACCGTCCGATCGCAGAATAGTGAATTTTTCAGCTTGGGTCACAATCTCCGGCTGCCGGGGAGCCTTCGTTCCCGAAGAAAATGTAGGAGTCAACGTTTTAAATTTCATACTCATGTTCATAAATTTCGGTTCAGAGCGTCGCTCGAGGTGCAGCCGATTCTCGTGGCTTCGGCTATTGTCCTCTCCGTCTCTGCCATCACTTTAGTTTATCTCAATTATGCTACAAAACAGATACATATCAAACAGGTAACCGAATTTTTACTTATTAGTTCTTAGTTAAAAGGAATTATGAATGTTGATGGAAATGTGTGAAATGTACCGTGAATGTTTCGATTTTTGAATTGGAGTTTTATGTAATTCTGGTTCTGTAGTTTTGTGATTTCGTTAATTTTGATTGTTTTCCCAAATTATGTCGGTGAGGGATAAATTTTTTGTGATTTGTTGTTAGTACCCTTGTATGTTTGTTTGCGAAATCTGCATGCACTCTATTGTTGGTGAATGTGTTGGCATAATGCCATAACGTAAGGCTGTCTAGGATTTGATTAGAGTCTATGTTGAATTGAGGTTCAGTTAGTTGAATGCGAATCTTGGTGTTCAATGAGGATAGCGATTAGAGTGGCTATCAGTTGCATAGTTACTACAGCATGCTCACTGTCTTAAAGTAGTCTTTGCATGGAGCAACTCGAAGTAGAATACTATAGCAATAAAAATTAGGCAAAACCTGTCTAAAGCAATGGTCTCACTTTTCCAATATAATTTGGTACTTATATAGGTTTAGTCTTGTTTAAGTTGAAACCTGCTTTCTGATGTTTATTCTAAGTGTGTAGATGACAAGGCATCTGACTGTTGCATTATCCCAACAAATAAACAATAGAATGAAATGGGCTGTTGGGCATTGGGGATTGCACAGTGACGATGTAGACAAGGAGGCAACTGCTGATGAGAGCAAAGATTCAATGAAAGAACTAAGAGAAATCAGCCATGATTACATGAAAACGGTGTCTGAGATGCCATCTGGTGAAACTTATAAATATTCAGGAGGAACACTCATCATGGATACAGTTGATTCTCACTCTAACATGGTTGCGTCAAGTGGCAGTGAATTTTTGTCCTTCAAGAAATTGGACGATACAGATATATCTTCTGCACATTCTGCATTGTCTGAATTGGATTCACTACCTTTTGCTGCAGAAATGTCTGAAGGGCATTTGGATTTACATGGACAGAAAAATGTAGTTGCTTCTGAATTGTCAATACCAAATGTAGTTGTTGCTTCTGAATTGTCAATGCCAAATGTAGTTTCTGCTGAATTGTCAATGCCAAATGTAGTTTCTGCTGAATTGTCAATGCCAAATGTAGTTTCTGCTGAATTGTCAATGCCAGATTTAGTTTCTGCTGAATTGTCAATGCCAGTGGTTAAAACAGAGCCCACTACTTCTGCGTCTACAGCAAATAATTTAATGGGAGAAGTGAATCAACTTGAAAGACCAAATTTTGAACTCTCAAAAGAGAGTGAAAGCCATGATCTTATTCTTGGGGACTCTGTACGCGAAGGGCTTCATACATTTTATGAGGCATCCCTGGGAAACTCAGATGGCCCGGAAACATTGTCTTCTCGTGGTGCCCTACAGAAGAACAGCTTTGCGTTGCAAACAAAGAGTTTCTCTGTAGAAGGTGCCAAACTTCCTGCATCAAATATTACACTCCCTACAGCTCGTGCCACATTAAGTTGACTTTGTTTTTCTTTTTCGTTCTTTGACGTCTTCTTTGTCCCAACATCTTTTTTACCGTTCCATATTAGAGAATGGAGTTTCTATTTAACCCTTTATTTAGTACTGATCTGATGGAAACATTCTGCTTTCTTCAGATAAATTTGTTAGGAAAGGACCTCTTAGATGCTTTAAGGAAGGTTCTTTCAGTGAGCAGAAAGACTCCAGAGGAAGGAAAGAATTAAAGACTGACAAGGAGACAAGAACTTCTCACCAAGATAGCACCAAATATTTGTTGCCGTCCTCCGATCTCAAGGGGAACCATGCTAACCATAGGCACAATTCTTTATGGCAGTTGCGTGTTTATCAACAACTTTTGAAGGAAAGCAGGTGATAAATTGTTGTTAAAAGGAATTATGTGCTTTGCATCCTTTCCATGAATATGTTGGTTTTCTTCAAATTGCTTGTTTGCATGACATTTGTCACTATATTCTTCTTTTTCTTTCGGTGTGACTTTCAAAAATTATAGTGTCATCGAACCGCTTCTATTTGCTTAGAATTTAAAAAGTAATTTTGATTTTGACAATGCATTAATCTCATATCTTCCTATCAGAGATTCAGAGCAATTGAGCACAAAGCTAGCAAAAGATTTTGTCAAATAAACCAGAGATATGAACAATCGGAAAGCATATGCTGTGTTTTCTTGTTTATAGGAATATTATTTTTCATTAATAAATATTTCACATCATTCATATTTCCTGGGTTGCAGGTTAAGTGATTGTATTGAAATGCTTGAAGATATGGAAAGAAAGGGTTTATTGGATATGGATAAAGTGAGGCTGCTTCTTATACCTTCCTACTTATCAAAATCGTTAACCTCATCTTGTCTGTGATTTATTGATATTGATGGTTTCAGGTATATCACTCGAGATTTTTCCATGCCTGCAAAAGTAAAAAGGCTGTCAAGGAAGCTTTTCGTTTTACCAGGCTTATCCCTAATCCAACATTGAGTACATTCAACATGCTTATGTCCGTTTGTGCAAGTTCTCAAGATTCAGAGGGTAAGTTCTTTTGGCTGTCCAAAAACATTTGTAATTCAAGTATGCCAATGGAACCTGTGTTATGCATCAATCTCTAATCTATTTCGCCATACTTTTAGGAGCTTTTCAAGTTCTACAACATGTCCAGGAAGCTGGATTGAAAGCTGACTGCAAACTTTACACAACTCTGATATCAACGTGTGCTAAAAGTGGAAAAGTGGATACAATGTTTAAGGTTGATCACTTCATTTATTATTTCTGACCGCTAAGATACTACATATGCTTTTTAATGATGACTCAGATGTCCTTTCTACTTTAATGCCGGAAATTATAAAACTTCTTCCTAGCAATATGGTATGTTAAATAATGATGTGGTTTCCACAAAATTCTGACTACTCCTCTTGCTACATGATATACTGAGTAATGATGAATCACTGGTGTTTGACTGTTGTAATCTATGCAAATATGTCTCATTCTTTTATACTCTAGTCTGTGAGATTAAAATTGATTTTCCCTGTTAGGACAGAAATAAAGTTGTGTTTTCTCAATGTGTAAAGCTAAGTCAGTTTATTGGGTTCATAAGGCACATTACACAGTTCTTACTATCTGACGTGCGACCTGAATGATGCACCAGCTTTGCTGGTCAAAAGTCATGATTTTTGTAATTCTCTTAGTAAAAGTCATCCACCTGTTCTCTTTTTATGTCAAAATGAAGGATATTAATGGGAAGTGTACCTAAGTGGAGGAAAAGCTTCCTCAATTACAGAATTGGGAAAATCAATCTGGTAAAGCTTAAGTAATTTATGAATATACAGCTAATAGGCCAACAAAGGAAGACATGAAACTCGCCTATCCCATATGATGTTTATAAGCTTATGCTTCTTAATTTAATATCTCAGTGTGTTTACTTTCCCCTTACCGTCATGCGCAGCCTCATACACATTACATTAGATAGAGAAATAACAGAATCTTGGTTATTTAGCAATCTGGGAGAAATACAGGAGAAGGGGAAAGGGGAGAGAAGAAGAGAAAGGAGGGGAAAAAAGGGAAGAAGAGGGGGAGAGGAAGAGAGAAATTAGGGAAGAAATTCAGTTTATTTCATAATCAAATGTTGTCTTTATTACAATGCATAACCCCTTTATGTAGGGTTTCAAAAACATGACTAAGGAAATAAATGATATAACAGTCATTAAATCATACTCTAATCCTGTTTCCTAAAATACGAATCAAAATAGGAAACTAAATAATTAAAATCCCTTATAATACTCTCATCACTTACTCTTGACTATTGGTCATGTTTCTTGTTAAAAATAGGGTAAATTCCTCCAAGATTCCACAACCTTTCATAAGTGTGGCAGCTACATCCTAAACCTTTCAACACTGTGCACGTTATCCCCACCTAAAGGAAAATGTCTATTTAGTCATTAAATGGCCACATGACACACACATGATATCTGACTAATAAGGGAATTTTTTTTTTTTAAAGGTAGCATTAAGTGTAATTTAAACCGTCGCCATTTGGTTTTTGTTAGAACTAAAATCTTTTTTGGACAATTTTACCCTTTCAGTCTGAAATCACGTGGTCTAAGTAGACTTTTTGTGTCAGGTGATGATACCACGTGCACAAATCTTAAAAGGTTGGGGATATAGGTGCCACATACGAAAGGTTGAGGAGATGGCTAATACATTATACACTTATGAAAGTTTTAGGAGGAATTTACCCTTAAAATTAAGGAGATAAATGATTACCTTTTCATTGTGAATTCCACATGTGTCACTTACTGAGTACTTATGCAGGGTATTCTATTATGTTTTCCCAGTCCCTGTTCGACTGTCATTCTCTGATAAAAGTTTCCTGAAGTTGTAGGTTTTTCATGAAATGGTCAATGCTGGAGTGGAACCAAATGTTCATACGTATGGCGCCCTGATTGATGGCTGTGCAAAAGCTGGGCAAGTTGCTAAGGCGTTTGGTGCCTATGGAATACTGAGATCAAAGGTACAACTGTACAGCATATTTCATATTCTTTCTTCAAGTGTGATTTTTCTCGCGTTGTGATGGATTGTACCATGGAATAAGTCTTCACGACAATTGGTTGCATACAGTAGAATGTGAAGCCAGACCGAGTTGTATTCAACGCGCTTATCACTGCATGTGGTCAATCAGGAGCAGTGGACCGTGCATTTGATGTCTTAGCTGAAATGGGGGCCGAGGCACAACCGATAGATCCCGATCATATCACTATCGGTGCTTTGATGAAGGCTTGTGCAAGTGCTGGTAAGGTGAGGTTTGTCTAGTTATTGCCTGGAACAAGTATACATTGATGGTCTCTCTCCTTATTCTTATCCCGTTCTTATTCTAATTTAGGTTGATCGGGCGCGGGAAGTCTACAATATGATTCACAAATATAACATCAAGGGTACTGCAGAGCTTTACACCATTGCAGTGAACAGTTGTAGTCATAATGGCGATTGGGAGTTTGCATGCTGTGTCTACAATGATATGATACAAAAAGGTGTTACGCCTGATGAGGTAATTCTGTGAAGGCCTCTTTTATTGGATATGCATTGCTGGGTAATATCAATTGATTTTGGTTTTCATTATCTGGAAGTTTCTGTTTTCAGATGCCTAGTTTAATTTAGATTTGGGGACAGAGATTCATGTATCTCTTTTTGGTAGCTATAATGGAGTTGTTTGATTTACTTTTAAAAGGCTGCAGTCTCCTGTATAATTTCCAATTAAGAAGCAAGTCAAAAGACTTGGATAGACCAGCAGATGGTTGGTGGTATTCAAGTATGTGCTATTTTTTAAGTTTTGCTACGAAATGTCGCTCAAATATCCTTAATGGTTTACAAATGAAATCTTAGGTTTGTCACTGTGAGCTTTCTATTTTACGATGAAATTAAGTAATAAAACAGTTCATTTTTTGTGGAAAAGTGCAATTCGTGCAATAAAACTACATCTCGTGATGTTAATATTTTTCAGGTTTGGAACCTTACTTGTACATTTGGAAGAAAGACATTGCTTTAACTCTAATTCCTTTCGATTCGATCAAGTTACATCTCTCTTTGAAATTTTTAAATGTTAGAACTCCATATCAGGCTTCTATTGAATGCTTTATATGTTCTCAGAGATTTCATCTTCGGAGGTGTTCTTCAAATGCTTTCTGATAGCAAGGACTTGCAGCATAGATATGCAACTATAAAATATTTTTTTTACTTCAAGTGAAGAGTCCAGTATATCGTCCTCCTTTTCTTGTTATGTCCTTTCTTGATTAGATAATAGCATCGATTACCCATGGAGAACTTCATCTCTGGTCTGATGGGTACTAATTAGTTATAGATGGTAGCATCTCTTATAGTAACCGTGTTATAAAATCGATTTTTTTTCAACAGATTTTTTATGTGAGGGGCACATGTTAATCTATGTTAATTTGTGATACGGATATTTCTTTCTAGCTTCATTTGGTTTGTTCAGATGTTCATCAGCGCATTGATAGATGTCGCTGGACATGCTGGAAGGGTGGATGCTGCGGTTGAAGTTCTTCAAGCTGCTAGGACTAAAGGAATGCACGTAGGAATCATATCATACAGCTCCTTGATGGGAGCCTGTAGCAAGGTATGTCCCGCCAGTCAAAGGATTTGCATTATGTTTCCTTTAGGTAATATTTTACTAATCCGAGCTTTTGTCTGGTTAGTAGGGATTGAACTAGGGTTTTCACCAATTAGACGTTGCCTTTATTTGGAATGACTTCTTAGATTAAAAGTTGGCTTTGGGATTTAAATTGTGGTTTTGAATGTGAAAACTTCACTTGGTACCAGTTTCTTGAAATATGCTGGATTTGTATTTTGCATTGGAATCTTAGCATATTTGCGCCAAAGTGTTGAGGTTTTGAACAATAGAATCCTTTTCCAGTACAACACAAGAAGGCAATGACATGATGAGTTCCTCATCTAACACAGACAATTTAGGATGACTGGACTGAATTATATGTCATTCAAATGGCTTGCTTGACTATATGACTAGCTATCCAGTCAGAATTAGTTTTTTTTTTTTTTCCTTTTTCCCTCTCTGTTACGGTCTTTTCGTTGAAGTTAAAATACCCCCCCCCCCCCCCCCTCAATTTCTTGGGAGGATAAAAGTCCATTTTTTCCTGCTATAATTCACTTCTACAGACCAGAATCCTCGGTAAATTTTACCTGTTTTGTACACTTGGTTGTAAAGATCCTCTTATTATTGACATGTTAATCGTCAAACTTGGGTTTCGGAAAGCTAAAGATAATCAGGTGAAGGGAAACTAAATTTTTAAAGATAAATGCTGCAGATTATTTTAACCTATTTTATATTCAACCTCGCTGTTTCTCCATTTGTAAACACGAATACCTTTTTTTCTCTCCAGCAATATGCATACTTGGGACTTGGTTTGAAGATTCTTTCCACCAGACTCTATGCATCGTTAGGAACAATTTATGACCCAGTCTTCGTTTTTTCATGTAAAACTCGATATGTGAATGCCTTATTTTCTTTTTCCATTTCAGGCAAAAGACTGGCAAAAGGCACTGGAGTTTTATGAGGAAATTAAACACTTGAACTTGAAACGAACAGTTCCAATGATGAATGCCTTAATAACTGCCTTATGTAAGTCATTCCCCTCTACACCCCACCAAAAGTAAAGTGTCAAATATAGTTTCTGTAACTCTTCTTCTCAATCCATAGTGATGATGCTTGACTTCAACAAAATTCACATGTTGATGTGGTGGTTCTGAATCTTCAGTTTGTTTGTTTGATGAAAAATGTAGAGAATTCATAACTCAATGGTCAGGTATTGACTAGCTTAGGGGAAGGGTGGGAATGTGTAATGAGTTTTGTAATTGAGAAGAAGCATTTGGTCCTGCTGCTTTTAGATACTTTCTGTGGACTAGAATAACAACATTTTTCTTTGCTATCCGCTTAAATGATGGCCCAAAGAGAAAAGAGGCACAACCATTTACTTATATATTCCGGTTTTGGTGAATTGTTTTCAGAGACATCAAAGATATGCAAACAGTGCCTCCGTCCCACAATTATTAACACTTTTAGTTTTGGCACAGAGTTTAAGAATTGAAGAGTTAAGTGGAGAAGCATTTAGGTAGAATATTTATATATTTGTTACTTGCATCTTTGCTGTAGTTATTCCGAAGTGTTGTCAGTCTTAATATTTTGATATTGGGGTTGAGTGTTTTGTGTACTATATTCTAAATTGACATGGACCATCTTGTTGAAATGGTTATTTGAATTTAATGGGCAGATTGAGGACAATGAGGATTACTTATTTCCATTTTGGGTGAGTAAAAATTTAAATGTGGAAAATCCCTGATAAGAAAGATGCCATATTATCAGGGGACGGAGAATATTATTTATGAATAATGTGAACAACAATCTTTAGAAGTCCACTTAGAAAATGTTGGCTGGAAGTTGGACCATAGTATATTTCATTGAACTAAACAATATTTAGGTTACATGTTCAGTTAGACTGAACATGGGATATGCATGCAGCCATCTTTTGATAGTGTGCTGTGTCACAGAAACAATAAAAGTTGCTAAGTCGTTAAAATCATTACCAGTCAACTCATTCAGCACAGCTGGATATAATAGGTGGGAATTGAATGATTAAATGAGATATATTTAAGTGTGGATGTAGGGAGTAGCTTGGGCTGATAGGGTCTGGGGAAAAGTTGATAGGGACCAAATCTATAATTTCTTGAGCCCATTGTGTCCATTGGGTCCTTTGGTCTTGGGAATGCGAGCTGAAAAGATCATCAAAGATATTTTAGTGTGTAGGTCCTACAAGTTACAAATGAATTCTGCTAAGTTTCCTTTCACTCTTTAACTAGGTCTCTAAATGGTCCATGCAAGAGGGTAATGAGATTTTTAAATCTAAATTATATCAACTATTAATTGCATTGTGAATGTTTACACTGAGGTGCAAATTTCTAATCATCCATTGTGCATTAGGTCTGGTATCTGCATTAGGGCATTTAATTTACTAGGAGTATCCATTCTGGATATTAGGTAAATTTTATTTCGAAACTTTCTTGGAGGGTTCTCTGGTTTCAAAATATGAGTTTATTAGTTGGTGAATGAGGTAAAACTGAACCACAAGTTCTTGGAATGACAGGTGCTGTTCAATTTTGGTTCTCAATCTCATGGCTGAAATTTAATGATTCGATCACAATTTTGAACTACATCTTTGAGGCTTCTTCATTTGTGCTTGGGAGTTATTTAATGACATCTGTGGGGTTGTGAACTTGGGGAAAGGGAATTGACTCGAACACACACACACACACGAGATAAAGAAAAAGAAAAAGAAGAAAATGGACGTGTAGCTGGGACTCAACTGGCCGAGTTATGATTTATTTATATTTTGTTTCCGAAGCTCATGCAATGCTTATACAACTTTTAGATAATTTATGGACAATCTTGGGATTTATTGATTATTAGAGTCCTGTCTGCAGGCAATGGTTAAAAAATATCTAAAATTAATTTGTAACTGCAGTTAAATTACCTGGGACCTACCAAATGAAAATATTTACTTATTTGTCAGCAAATAAAGTCAAATCTTAAGAAAATTTCCCACTGTTACAAATTTTATTTTCCATTTGTATGATAATAAGTATGAAAAATCACTTAAGCAAATATTCCTTACAGGTGATGCGGATAAACTAGAGAAGGCCACTGAAGTTTTGTTTGAAATGAAGAGCATAGGTTTATGCCCAAACACCATAACATACTCCATCCTTTTAGTGGCAAGTGAAAAGTAATTGTCTGTCTCTGAATATTTCTTACCAGGAACCATTTCTTCACCTACTGAATCTACAGAACTAAATAGTACTTGTACTGTTTTGGTCTTTATTTTTCAGAGAGGATGACATAGAGGTTGGCCACATGCTCCTTTCCGAAGCAAAAAAGGATGGTGTTGCACCTAACCTCGTTATGTGCAGGTGTCTTATTGGTAAGATTAATATGGCTGTTACTAAGCCATTGTTTGTCTCCCATTCTTTTAAGAAGCTTTTTTCTACATATTCATTTTCAACCGCACATTCACACAGTAAAATATTCTACATATAAACCCAAAACTTTTCCCTAAATTTTAACCAAACATTTTCCAAAAATTCACTATTCAAAACAATATTTTCCGAAAATTGGCCACCAAACAAGGGTAAATAACTTCTATCTAAATATTATTTTATTGAAGATTTAAAGAAATCTTAATGACATGAATCCTATGACTATTAATGAAGAGGGTAGGGGAATCCAACCCCCCCATTTGGACTAGGTTGAGGCATAAAAACCCAACCTAGGCTTTGAGCGTGTTCATGTTATAAGAAAAAAATGGAAAAAAAAAATTTGAATCTATGACTATTCTTGTAGGTATCTTTTGACTACTTTGATTTCGTTCAATCGTTTTATTGATTTAATTCACGCGTTAGTGCTAGTTTTTCTCTGAAAATGGTACATTTGCATCATATTCTCTGAACTCCTACAAATTTGTTTAACTTGCTTTGTCTCGTGTCTTTTGCTGCCAATCTATTGCTCAAATTGCACCACTAACTAGGTTGCAATTTTTGGAGTCTAATATTGTCACGAGAATGAAAACATCATTGTTTCAAAATATTTTGCACTACAACTTGTTTTGTCTGAAATGGTCACGTTATTAATTAATTGATTTTCTTTTCTGAATGGCATGCTTTCTTAGTTGACATTTTGTGCCTATGCATTACAAATTGACTTCAAAGCTGAGTTCAAAATTAAGTTGTACATGGTAACAAAGGGTGGAGAAAACTTTGCCTTTTGATGCTCAAACTTCAAGCTCATGATAATTGCATAATTTATGAAATTATTGAAATTGAGAGTTGCTTTCTTCCCTTAAGAAGCTATGATAACAGATACTCCTACTAGGGCAGCATGTTTATGTCTGATACGTATCATGTTCCGATACATGTCGTGTCATGTCGGGCGCCAACACGTATTGGAGACCGACACCATGCCATGTGTCCGACGAACCACATGCCTTGTCCTAATTTTTATATTTTTAAATTTCTAATGCTCAATGGACACTTTAAGGACATTCACTAGGCAAGTGTTCGACGTGGCATGTGCCTTGTTCTATATTGAAAAGTATAAAAATAAAAATATAATATATAAATTTTTAAAGAATTTAAATCGACGCGTCCCAATGTTTCAGTTTCCTACTTTTTTAGAAAAATCATGTGTCGCCATGTTCGTTGCATGTCCATGTCCATGCCCATGTTCGTGCACTTGGCTAAGGAGTAAGAAGCTCCAAAAGAACCTTCATGTCGGACGGTTCATGATATGAAATTGCTGTGATATAGTTATATCTTTATTGAAAATGCCATATTATATTGATTAATGATTTCTTTTACTTACTAATTAAGTTCGTCTTCTGAAGCTATGTGCTTACGAAGATACCAAAGAGCTTGTACATCTGGTGAGCCTGTACTACCTTTCTCCCCGCGACGGCTACAACTTGATAATACGTGGTAGATGTTTCTTCTGTTATGCAGCTACATTTCCTAAGAAATATAGTTTACTGAAATTATGCACACATGATTACTGAGAATCATCTTGATATTTGTTCTTTTTCTGATTTTTATGAACATAATTGCAAAACCTAATACTGCTATGATAAGTTATGAACTTGATGAGTTCTAGGATGGCTTCGATAGAAATTCCTTTTATATGCCTCATTGTCTTTATAATTAATTGATGAAGTATTATTCTTGGAAATTAACCTTATAAATTGACCTTTCAATTCCTTGACCAAATAATATGCAACTTAATCTTTTGTGTGTGTGTGTGTGTGTGTGTGTGTGTCCCTACTCGCTACCTTTTGTAAATCGATTTTCAAACTCTTGTTCTCCCTCCAAAAGAAAAAAAGAACTTAAGCTTGCCAGTGATCATAATTTTGGTAATGAAGAGGTAAGGACAGATTTATTATATTGTTGACATCAATTGGAGTTTTTGACTTATAGGGCTGAATGTGCTTTTGGAATTTTATTTTAAATGGAAAATTTGAACTATCAACTAAAACGTTGTAATATAAATTAATATTAAAGAAGTCTCAAAGTAATTTTAAATTGAAAAGCTGCTGAAGGGAAATATTTGACAGAATAACAATTTTCTAGGATGTATCTTTGCTCTTCAAGCATTTCTGAGATGTAACCTGTTACTACTGATTGCAAGAATTAGAAATGGTACTGTTACTAATGAATTCAAGAATTAGAAATTTGTTGATGAAACTGACATGTTTAACTTGTTATGTAGTATATACTGTGCTCTGTTTTTTGCTGTTTGATTTCTTATGAGGTATTGATTCTCACATATGATGTATGTTTATCCATTTGTTTCTTTACCTTCACCATTACCTTATGTTGTGTTCTTCTTGAAGTTCAATATCAAATGCAACTTGAGAATTTCTGTTAGCTTTGAAAAGTGTCTTATGAGAAACTTTTGGAACAACCCATTGGGAGCTGAAGATGTTGACATCCTCAATTCTGTGGCTAATATATGTATATTTTGTTGAACACTTTTGTTTGTTTATGCTAATTCTGCCTATTAGATAAGAGAATAACATGTATTTATCATCTATATGAAAGAAGATGATTTTTCTGCAGGACATCGTTGGCCTTGATGATATATAGGGAAACAATTCTATCTGGTGTGACACCTACAATGGATGAGCTAACACAAGTTTTGGGATGCCTACGACTTCCTCACGATGAGTTCTTAAGAAATAGACTCGTTGAGAATTTTGAATTTAGTACCGATAAATCGAAGGGCTCAAACCTCTATTCACTGATTGATGGATTTGGGGAATATGATCCCCGTGCTATTTCGTTACTAGAGGTCTGTGGATAACTTTCATAGATTCTTTATCCTTTCTGAATTGTTAGAAAACTTTTCATGGTTTCTGAACTTTGGATGAAAATTGATTGGAGATATTTTTGGTTTCTGCGAGTTTTCAGGAGGCTGCTTCACTTGGAGTTATACCTCTCGTATCTTTTAAAGAAAGCCCAATTGTTATGGATGTGAGGAATTTCCAGATACATACAGCTGAGGTGAGCTAATTTCTGTAGCACTTATAATGCTTGGATATATATATATATATATATATTTCCTTGTTTTCTAAGATTGTCAAAAGTTATTTGCTCATATTCAGAAAGAAGAATATCATTCTTTAAACTAAATTGGAGGTTGTCTAGCCTATGTATGTTTACTGTGAATTGCAACTTATATCTTTTAGTTTGATTTGTTATCAGGAGAGGATGGGAAATATATCTTGTAACTAAACAATTTTCATTTACAACTACTGCATATTTCCTTCCGTGACTTGCTTCCTCACTTAACTGTCTCTCTATCATACTATTGAAATATGCCATATTCCAGTGTTGTGTTCTCCCATGTTGCTCCTTGATTACTGTTGGTATATATTAAGACAATATTTTACAAATATTTGTCAGGTATACCTTTTGACAGTTTTAAAGGGTCTCAAGCATCGTCTGGCTGCTGGTATCAATATTTCTTACCTTCACTTCTTCAATGATTATGAATAGAACTTAAGATCTTCTTTCACCCTTCATATTTGGTAATTGCTGGTCACTTCTACTTGCGAAGTAAACTAAATAATGGGTGACCTTCAGATACATGTAATTTTTCCTTCTCCACTATCTCAAAAAAAAAAAAAAAAA
>CAIGRT010217315.1:0-10362 GCA_903798405.1 Fraxinus platypoda
CGAGATGCTTTGGAGATGAAGAAGTTACAACTTGATAAAATCCATACTGATGAGAATGGTTCAGATATGATGACAAAGTCATTGCCTATGGAGAAGCTACAAGTATGTAGAAGGAAAGCGGGCTTGGTGGAGTCCCTCTAGTAGTCGGGAAGGGAAGATTTGTTGGGTATTTCCTCCTAGTGAGGGAGCCCATTCTATTGGTAAGTGGGCTTTTCCACTTGGGCCCAAAAACCAACTTATAATAACAAGAAAGAGACCATACCATACACATACAACACAGACAGACAGAGAGAACGAGAGGAAGATAAAGCAAAGGTTTATCCATTCTCACAATGATCAAGGTCTCGTTTGTGGTCCGATTTAACTGATATTTCAGTATGTTGTTCCTGACGAAGAGGACTACATTTTGACTAGAGCCGATCATTCAGATTCCTCTCCATTGCTCTGGGCTACACACACTTGTTTAGTGAGATTTTCTCCTTATTATAGTGTGTATTTATTTATGATGATGTTTTTGTTGATATCCAAGAACTATACGTGTTCTTGATGTATTGATAACCTCTAGAGTGTGTTCTGGAGAGGGTCAATTGTGTATCCCATTATTTTTCATAGTGGACATCTTTTACTAGACTAGGTCCCGAGATTTTTCCCTTCGCAGGGTTTCTTCGTTAAAAATCTGGTGTTCAATTTATATTCTAGCAGTGCGAGTGAGTTTGTTGGATTTGCCTATTATAGCTTCCATTTTAATTCTAGTGCATTGAGGGGTTGAATTAATTACTTTCGTTGCTTATTTGTTATATTGGCTCAATCCCCAACATTTTTCTTGTCGTCTCTCGTAAAAAAGCAACGTCAATCGTGATTTTTCACTGTATAGTGCTATCTTATTTTTGTAAAATTAGAAATGTTACTTTTTTAGGGTTCGTGGAAGGTTCAATTTATTGGAAATAAAGTTTATATAGCCATATTTCAGGATTCGGAATTTTAAGATTTGAGATTCAGCCTACATTCAAACCAAATCTGAAAGAACGTATTTCAGCCTAGTAAGTGAGCAAAAGGTAGTTTAGTTGCAAACCAATGTTATTTTTCTCTCCACATTAGGTTCTAAAATGTCAAAGAAAAAAGTGTTTGAAAAGTATTCTCTCTCAAATATTCATTTCAGCTCTATTGATGTCACTTTTCGTTGATTTTATTATAGTCAATGAACAGTCTTTCACGTTTGAGCTTGTGTTGAACCACTTGGTCTTAGTCTTGGATGGCTTAAACTTACTTGTAAGAGTCGAGATTTTGATTTAGCGAGAGAAAGAAAACTTCAATTGGGCCAGAATTCATGAAGAATAAACAAAAAATAAAAAAATGAAACAATTGAGTAGTGCACATTTGGTGATGAGGTTAATATTGTGTGATTGAGAAAATTTGAGAATAGAAATGGTCACATAAGTATAGAAGTTGGTTCCATTTGTTGAAATTTGTAAATAACTAATACTATTGGTCTTATTAAATTTCATATATAATCAAATTTGATTGATTCAATGGTCAAGTTGAGGAGGTATTCCTAGTCATACGATGTAGGCGTTGAATGATTCTTACGATGGTTGCCCATATTGATGAGCAGTGATTATTAAATTATAATAATATATAAATATTTCTTCCTTGAAAGACTTATAATTTTAAATAGATCAAAATGTTTAATTGACTTTAGCTTATAATTTTAGGGTGGCAACGAGCTTGGTGGCTCGCCAAGCTTGTGGGCCAATCCATGAAACTCAAACTCGAACTGTTAGCTTAGACTTGGCTGAGCTCAATGAGTCGCTTGTTTCATGATGCCACACGCCGATCTTGTTGTATTTATAATTACTATATTTGTTCTAATATATTGCATCTGATTATTGTAATTTGGCTCAATGTATTAACTACTTGTCGTAATAATTTTTTATTTTTTTTATTGTAACTCCATCACTTTGTATTTATAATTTTTCATTAAAATAACTTATTTATCCTAGCTTCCCTCTCCGCTTTCATTGAATTAATTATTTTTGTCGTAAAATTTTCTTTTATTTTGGTAAAATTCGTATGTTTTTTTTTATTAAAAAGGGAAGATATGTTCTTGGGCCGGTTCGACCCACCACGAGTTGGTCGAAGACCCATTTTTTGGCAATGAGTCAAGTCTAAGTTGTGGGCCCAAAACCCCAAGCACGTCTCGTCTTGGACATGAGCAATTCAATGAGTTGACTTGACCTGTCTTATTGACATACCTAAAAATATCTAAAAACAAAAGAATTAATTGAATTGAAAGTCACTAAAGTTTAAGGGAAATATCTCGAGTTTAGAGTGGATGTTGAAAAGAAGTAGCCTATTACATAATATTTAGCTCTATTCATAAATACATTAATGATCAATTTGAAATTTCACTTGAGCTTGAGTGACTATTTGAAGAATTAGTTCAAATAAAATTGTTTAAAAAGTCAATTTGATTTTTCAAATAACATTAAGGAAGAATTGCAGTTGTGTTCCAATTCTTTTAAATTATTGCAAATTATATTCAAACCTTTCATTTTTATAGTTGAAGTCCCAAATCTTTTATCTCGAGGACATGTGGATGAAATCTATCCATTTGATAGTCAGTTGACCAAAAGTTAACAATTTGACCAAATTATCCATATAAGGGAAATTGTAGTCACGGTACCAAACATTTTATTTAGTGACAGATTTTGTCCAGACATTTCATTTGTGCTACCCACGATACCAAACCTTCCAAAAATTCGCACATGAAGTCCAAATGGATGAAAACCATCAATTTGATCGTCTGTTGGCAGATATAGTAAAACTTGACAAAATGTAATAAGGGCAAAATAGTAACTTTACAATTTCAATATAAAATAATAATTAGAATAATTAAAAAAGAAAAAAAAAAGATTCATCTCCTTCCTCCTCAAACGACACCGTCTCAATCTTCGTTACCATCTTCACCTTCATCTGACCCGCACTCGATTTTCGGCTCAACCTGCTTCAGATTCATAGGAAAATTAGAATTCTAATTCTAATTCTGATAGTAATTTTAATTTCTCCAAGGAGAAGTTTCAAGTTCAATTGGAACTTGCTATTAATGTGTCAGGTCCAGGTTAAAATCATGACCCGGAAATCGCTCAGATCAACGTCGCCAAGCAAATTAGTCTTTGGTGCTCACCGACTCAATCCCTTGCCGAATTTCTCTCGCTTCGTTACTGGGTAATTATTGTTTTTGCACTGTTCTTAATTATTTGTTTGTTTGCTGCAAAATCTAATTATGATTATTGATTTGATGTTGTTGGGAGTCGATCAACGGGTGGCGGCGGCTGTTGATGTTTGAGTGGCGGTGGTTGTTGACGTTTGGGTGAGTAGCGATGACTGTAAGTGGTGGGTGCGGGGGAGTCTGATGAAGGAGAAGAAGAGTCTTTTTTTTTTTAATTATTAAAATTATTTTATATTAAAATTATAAAATTATTATTTTACCCTTATTACATTTGATCAAGTTTTACTGTTCCAGTCAACTAACGATCAAATGGTTGGTTTCTATCCATTTGAACTCCAGATGTGAATTTTTGAAAGGTCTGATACCGTGGGCGGTGGGTGGCACAAAATCTGCTACTAAATGAAAAGTTTGGTACTGTATGTGCAATTTTTTCTATAAATAATTATAATAATTAAATAAAAAATAAAAATAAAAGAAATAAAAAATATTTTGGTCAGACTCAAACTGACGATCAAATGGATGAATTCCGGATACATGTCCTCCAATCGCAATAAAGATGAAAGGTTTGAGACTTCAGCTGCAATAATGAAAGGTTTGGGTATAATCTATAATAATTTGAAAGATTTGGAACCTCAACTGCAATTCTGCCTAAATTAATGTCGAAAAAGTACGGAAAGCAGACGTTGAACGGTCAAAAAGCAGAGACTAACGACCTGTAATGATTCATGACTCGAAAAAAGGTGGGAATTTCAATATTGATTAATAATATCGCAATATAAGATCGGATTTCCCCTTTTTGTTGATTGGATTATTATCAAATACCAATACTATCAAAAGGGGAGGAATTGCTGTCCAACTTTAACTTGCATTTTGCTGGGCTTGTAAAAATTGTTGAACATTTCGTCCAAGAATCAAAGTTTTTGTGATTGATCGATCAGGATTTTGGGAAATCGGGTCCGGTTCATGTTTACCTGGATCTAGTTTTCCAGTCGGAGCTGTATACTTGGCTAATTCTCGTCCTGATCAGTACATTTTCTTAAACCTTCTTACTTCTTGCTGATTTTGAATCTGTTTTATTTCGTGAATTTGTTAGATTTTCAGTTCTGGTTGTTGTCATTCTATTTTAGTTTTTCTTTCTAGGGTTTGTTTCCTTTACTTTTTTCTTTTATCCTGGAAATTGGGCAAAGTATGTAATAGACGTTGTTTTCTTGCATTTCGCCTTTTAAATGAACTGTTTTTCCCCTTATGGTCGACGAAATGATTTTGGTTGCTTCCCAGATCGCATTATGCTATGGTATTTTTTAATAGTTCATTACCGGGTTTTGTTTTCGTTATTTTGATAAGCTGGAGAATTTGTATGTTTTTAATTCTTATTTTTTGGGTGAAACGAAGTTTTTTAATTTTTTCTATCTTGAACTAAACTTTCCAAGGTTGCTGTTCTACAATCTATCCCGAACTTTCTTGAAATTCACCGTCTTCTGCTCTTTAGTCCAAGATGAGTCGACCATCAACCTGCTGAAATAACTTCATCAGGGATTTGTTCTTGAATATGACAAAAAAAAATTTGCCTAGTTTATTTCCTTCTTTACTTTTGACGCCCAGTTGGAATTTAGTTATTTCCAAGTGTTTCTGATTTAGAATTGGCTAGTAATTATCTTCACTGAACTTGTACGAAGGCAGTGCCGAATTAATTTCACAAGAAATGTGGTAGCTCTGGGTCAATTTTTTTATTTATTTATTGAATCAATCTATCGATAGACATTGCCATACTCGAATGCCTCACCTATCCGTACTTTTATGATGGACTTGTAGAGATCAATGGAAAAAAATCATCTCTCTGGATATGATCCTGGCTTCATTCATTTGTTTAACCTTTGGGGATTCCATGACACCACATCCTGTCTTTTGTTGTCGCCCCATTTCTATTTGGCCGAAGAGTTTGGCCTTTACTTCTCCGCAGCTATTCACGTTTCAGTGTCCTATTGCAATTTGAGGGAAAGGATTGGGCACTTTTATCTTTTCTCTAAGAAAGTCACTAATACCAGAACCAATCTTTTACCTCTTCCTCTTGATGATCCTCACTCAACCTTAATTACATACTTTGCCTTTTGATATTTGTCTTGCTTATATTTTCCGGTTATAATGACAATCATGTTACAGTTTTTACTGTTCTTAAGAATGACAATTACTAACCTGAAGGCTGAATTAATTTGAGCATTTATAACTCCAAAGGTTCCACGAACTAACATGCTGTTCACTGCAGGTTGTTTCTTGGTATTCTTGGCTTTTAGTGGTAAGTCTGGTAGGAACGTGCTTTGGTTTGTTTGTTAAGATCAGAATGGCTTTAGTAGGTGTAGTTCCTTCATCTGGTGTTGGAGAATCTAGTAGAAATACTGTTGGTCTTGATAGGCTGCCAAATGAGATGAATGACATGAAAATTAGGGATGACAAGGTATAATTCGGTCTTTACTTTTTGATCACTATTTCATTGAGCTCATATTTCATCGTAGTCTTGTGCCAGATGGTCATGGTTCCTATTATTATTTTGTGATAGGACATGGAACCAGCTGTTGTCGATGGTAATGGAACAGAAAATGGTCACATAATTGTTACGACTATTGGTGGTAGAAACGGCCAGCCAAAGCAGGTGATATTTGGATCCTATCTTCATTTAGGTTTAGTAGACTTGTTCTTCTATTCTGACATAATTTTACCTTGTACTATTTTAGACTATCAGCTACATGGCTGAACGTGTTGTGGGACAGGGATCTTTTGGAGTAGTGTTTCAGGTAGCTGCTGGTAACTTTGTTCAAAGTTCTGTTATTTTAGTAAGAGATTACTCCTGTTTGCTGCTTGAATAATTTATGATCTGGCATTTTTAAGATCTGCTATGAATATGCTCATGCAGGCAAAATGTCTGGAGACAGGTGAAACTGTTGCAATAAAAAAGGTTCTTCAAGATAAGAAATACAAGAACCGCGAGCTGCAAACCATGCGAATCCTAGACCACCCTAATGTGGTGTCTTTGAAGCATTGTTTCTTTTCAACTACTGAAAAGGATGAGCTTTACCTTAACTTGGTATTGGAGTATGTTCCTGAAACTGTTCATCGAGTGATTAGACATTACAACAAGATGAGCCAAAGGATGCCTATGATATATGTGAAGCTCTATGCTTATCAGGCAAGTTTTTACTTGCATTTTGTTTTCTTTTTCTTGTTATTCTGGACTCATACTCAGTCATCACTGATTTTTCCGTACAGATTTTTAGAGCACTGGCTTATATCCATGGCAGTATTGGAGTATGCCACAGGGACATTAAACCCCAAAATTTATTGGTAGGTTTTTGAAGCGTACATGTTTTGGCAAAACTATAAAGACGTGCAACATTCAGCTGTCTGCGTGATTTTAAGTTTGTTAATTTCCATGTTTTTCATTGATTCACAGGTTAATCCGCATACTCATCAGGTGAAACTATGCGACTTTGGAAGTGCTAAAGTACTGGTATGTATTTTTTTTCCTGTTCACTGTATCGGATGCTTTTCTTTCTCCTTGTGCTCTTGTCTTACTTCTTTTATGGCATAAATTATAGGTAAAAGGAGAGCCGAACATTTCTTATATATGTTCTAGGTACTATCGAGCTCCTGAGCTTATATTTGGAGCGACAGAGTACACTACTGCCATAGATATCTGGTCTGCCGGATGTGTTCTGGCCGAATTATTGCTAGGACAGGTAAGAGAACTTGTGTTTTTTTCAATTCCCTTAGTTTTTAAGAAAGTTGTTATACTCATGTGCTGAAGGCGAGAATTTTGGTTTCCTTCGAAATTGCAGCCC
Source organism: Fraxinus platypoda (assembly GCA_903798405.1). Classification (NCBI taxonomy): domain Eukaryota; kingdom Viridiplantae; phylum Streptophyta; class Magnoliopsida; order Lamiales; family Oleaceae; genus Fraxinus; species Fraxinus platypoda. The sequence continues at coordinate 7,063 of CAIGRT010217315.1, forward strand.
CTCTTTCCTGGTGAAAGCGGAGTGGATCAGCTTGTTGAAATTATTAAGGTAATCGTGATTAGAAGAATCCTTCAAATTTTATTATAATTTATTTATTTGTTTGTCCTATGGTTAATGTATTCCTTCTTATCAGCTCACTTTAGAAATGCTTATTTCCATGTAGGTCTTGGGCACCCCAACAAGGGAGGAGATCAAATGTATGAACCCCAACTACAATGAGTTTAAATTCCCTCAAATTAAAACTCATCCATGGCACAAGGTAGCAATGATACTATGTGCTTCATTTTGATGTGGTCATGTTTTGCTGCTTGTAATTTGATTCTATCATCTTCTTCAGATATTTCACAAGCACATGCCTGTAGAAGCTGTCGATCTTGTATCAAGGCTACTGCAATATTCTCCAAATCTACGATGCACAGCTGTGAGTATCAGAAACTTTGATGAACTGTATAGTAGAGAACTTCTCAATTCATAATATTTCTACATTTTTCTCCAAATTCTTGAATACCGTGTACAACTGGTTAAGATGCTGCAATATCAAATCATGCCATTCTAGGCACATGTTTAGGTGTGCATATAAGTTCCAGGGTTAACTTGTTTTTGTGGCTCAAGATAAACAAATTGTGGGTTCCACGTGATAATTGTGGTTCGTAGATAATTTTAGAAAAGCAGCTTTTAAGCATGACCGAACAAACACTTCTCATCCTTTTGATTTTTCTGTAATTTCCAAGTCCATATATCCTGAAAAGGCAATGTTTAGACAGTTACGCCTTCTATTGTTATATCGACCTTATCGAGGGCTTTTTGTGTCATCAAATATATTGGAATTTCATAGTGATTGGCAGAACTTTTCGTTACTGTTTGTATGTCTAATGCACCAAGAATAAGATCCTACAATACTCTCACCCCCATCCAAAAAAAAAGAAAGAACCAAGAAACGTTACAGTTTACCCTCTGTGTACCCCAGCACAAATGCTTTGGGTGGGTGTGTGTTGCTGACAAGGGCATTTCAACTTATCAATTTTTACAAGACAGTAACGTCATTTTTTTTTCATAATCTGTAAAATTTTCATTCATGGTTCTGCTTATTCCAATGCAGCTGGAAGCATTAATACACCCTTTCTTTAATGGGTTGCGCGATCCAAATGTTCGCCTTCCGAATGGACGTTTTCTTCCTCCATTGTTCAATTTTAAGCAACACGGTAAGAAGCATTAAGCACTCATTCTTAGAACGAACTTGTGCTATTCTATCTTAAATGTCTCTCATAGTGATCTTGTCTTTACTGTTTCTTCTGCTAATGTTGCTTAGAGCTCAAGGGGGTGCCAGTCGAGTTGCTGGAGAAGTTGATACCCGAGCACGCAAGGAAGCAATGTGCATTTCTTGCTCTCTAATGTGCTTTCTATTCTTCCAATTCTACCTGCAGATAGTTGCTACTAACCAGGGAATACGAGTTTGCTGTAGTCCAGTTCGAAATGTCTTGTATTTATTTTATGAATAATGCTATTCATCCCCAGTGAGGTTGTAACCCCGGTCTATGTGGCTCTAAATAATAGGCTAAGTGAAATGTGAAATTAAATGACTTAATTAATTTCATCTATCAGTAACGTCACATAAACTGGGGTTACAACCTCACTGGGGATGAATAGCATTACTCTTATTTTGTTTGCTTGTAGCAGTCGAAGAACAGTCCAGTTAGGTAGGAATTTGACTAACAATTTTTTCTGACGACTACTGTTATATATGTGCTTATAAATATTACATAGACACACCCTACATTTTCTGAAAATATAGAAATTTATCCTGAAGTTTGTTTTTGTCAAGTGATTCTTCATTTACATTCAAAAACAAATTTACATTTTTATTTTATTTTTAACCTTTTACATTTGTATTACTTTCAATAATTTCTTCTCATCTCTTAAAACAAATATTATTATAGATATATGAAGTAAAATATTTTTTTTTCTTTTGTATAATCGTACATTTATGATACATTAAATTTAGAAAATTAATTTCCTTTCATCATAATGCCAAATTAAGTTAGTCATCGTTTTTAAATTAATTTTATTGTTTTTTCTTTAAATAGAAAAGTTCATTTTGGAAAATATTATTGAGTAGCCCTTTGTGCAAAAAAGGAAAAAAAGACATGAACTATCTTCAAGCTAGAATACAATTTTCATAACAATATTAAAATTAGTATTAAAAGAAAAACAAAAGAAAAAGATTGTTACAAATCGAGTATAAAGATGAGGGTAAAAATAGAAAATGTACATTTATTTTTTTATTTTTATTTTTTTGTAGTAATGGTCATTGTAATTTTTAAATGACAGAATTTTGATCTAAAGTTGGAGTTGGAACAAGAAATTTCGATAGATTGCGATGGTTAATGTGGAGACAGAAAACAACGGCATGTAGAGAATTCGCACATTATTTCAAACAATTCTTAAAAACTCCACCACCAAAAGCATTAAAACGTCGTCCACATTAGTGAAAATGATCGAAAACAAATAATAACATTGTCTAAGAACTATCGAAACGGAGGAATAACGATTCAGTAGTAACCGATACACAATCAGCTAAGGAAAAGGAACTCAAAAAGTATAGGAAATTGTTGGAATATAAATCAGCCCAACAGCAAGACCAGCAGCCCACGTTCAGTAGCAACACATCGGACTCTGGAAATAAAATGATGGTTCCTTCATCTATAATTCCCGCCAGAATTCAGCTCCTTCTTCCAGCTTATTCTAGTTTCTTCTAGTTCCTTCCTTAGTTTATTATCTTGTTAGTTTGTTAGATAATTGGTTAGCATTTTCCTCTATAAATATGATAGATTACATTGTAATTTCTTAAGCAAGTTGAATGAGTATTCATCTTCTTCCCTGCTGTAATTCAGCAGGCTCTATCCTTTAGTTTTCAAGTTTCTATCATTCTTAATNTTCAAGTTTCTATCATTCTTAATTTATCTACATGGTATCAGAGCAGGTTATCATCTCCTGAAAAAGAAAAAATTCCAGAGCAGCTTCCCTGCAATTTATCAGAGCAGAAAAAAATGAAAAAAATCCCTCTATTTTCAGTTCCTTTTTTTCTACAGATATTCTTCCTTACTTTTCTCAGTTATCCTTCTGAGAAATGGAAGTCCATGAAAACTGAAGAGATGTTCTTCCTGTTCACCAAACTGAATCGGAAATTGAAGATAGAATCTTCACAACATGATTGATTTATTCCCAGATAGGGAATCGAAACGAAATTGAAATGGAATTGAAGATCGAACCTGCTAGGATGGCAGCTTCTCAGATCTTCCG
>CAIGRT010217342.1:0-10426 GCA_903798405.1 Fraxinus platypoda
AGCCAAAGAGAACGGCACCTAAGGGGTTGTTTTTTTCATATTTCAATTTTTCGTTTTGAGTTTTGAATTCATTTTGAGTTTTGTGTTTTGAGTGTTCATTTTGAGATTGTTGAAAATGTGTTCTTTTTGTTATTTTGAAAAATTATTTTCAAAAATAGAAAATTGGAAAACTTGTTCTCTCTCTTCCTCTTTGTCGTATCCCTCGCAAGGCCGTCGGCGCCGAAGACCATGGCGGAGCTTTCGCGACGAGCGACACTCCTTGCGATCGCCAGCTTCTTTGTCTCTTTTTTTGTTTTTTTTTATGCGGTGGTTGGTTTGGGTGCGGTGGTGGTGTGCGGTAGTTGGGTGCTGGTGTGCGATGGTTGGATGCGGCGTCGCCGACTTCTTTTGCTGTTGTGTCTGTGGCAATAGTTTTGGGTTGCGACGTCGTTGGCTTCTTCTGCTGTTCTTCTTCTGTTGTGGTTGGGTCGCGACGTCGCCAATTTCTTCTGCTGTTGAGGTTGTGGTGGTGGTGGTGGTTTTGGCGGTGCGCTGGTACAGAGGCGGCGTCGGTGTGGTGTAGGCGACGATTACGATGGTTTTTGTTGGTGGCGTAACTGAAAACAGCTAAAACGCATTTTGAAAATTTTGGTTTGGTTTTAACTAAAAGCACCCAAAACAACATTTTTTACGTTTTCAGTTTTCTTTGTAAATTTTAAACTCGTTTTCGAAAATAAGTAAGTAAACGTGTTTTCACTGTTTTGAAAAATCAAAAACAGAAAACGGGATGAAAACGACAAAGAGAACCGTCCCTAATTTCTTTTAATATTTTTGGAAAATGAACTGCTTTTGAGAAAATAATAAAGGTCTAAAACTGTAAATTTATACCATCCAGGCCCACATTTATCTCGTAGACGCTCACACACAAAAAATCAAGTTTCTGTTTGTCTCCCTTAATTTTTTTTTTTATATTCATTTTTAATCACATATTTATACTATAAAATATTTTACATGTAAACACAAAATTTTTCATTATCTTTTTAAAATCACATTTAAAAAAAAAAATCACTATTCAACACTATTTTTTTTTTTTTAAATAAAGACTAGCTAAATAGATGGCGCGTGAGGGTAACTTTCTTATTAGGATAACTGCTCTTCGAAAAATATCTGGTTAACATTTGCCGAAGATATTATCTGGCAAGCTGACGTGGCATACGGACTTTTACTGACATGTGTAAAAAGCGTCTCTATGTGGAGCTTTCTTGGACCCTAACAATACTCTCTCACAGCCTTTTTTCTCTCTCTTGAATAGGGTTTTTTAATCCTCATTTTCTATTTCTTCGGCTGATATTACAATTTCAGGAAATAAATTGCATTTTATTTGTGGTGTAATGGAAGAGAATTACGAGTCGGAGAATACGCCGGCTCCGGCGGGTTCTGAAGTGACAGAGTTTTGCGGCAATGAGTTGATTCGGTCGAACTCGGATTTGCCCTCTTTCATCGCTGAGAATTACGAAGATGTTTTGCGTGGCTCAGCGAATGCTACACCGGTAATTTTGCAATTTCTTCTCTATTTTAGTGACTATGCAGGATCTCTCAATTTTTATTATTTTTCTAATTTCCTTCAGTCTGTCTTTCTCTCTAAATTTGGTAACTTGATGCAGTAAATGATGCTAATTAAATTGGTAGTCTTGTTTGTGATGATTCGATTTTTAATTGTTTGCTTTCCAGTGTCTTTAAGTTATACTATATATTGAAGTTTCGATGTTTACTTTTGATCCTGTGTTGCATATGGCTTCATAGCTGGATAGAGGACTGGATGAGGAGAACAAAGGGGATTCTTGTAGCGGTAAAGGAAGGAAGAACAACTTTCTAATGGTAAATTGTTGCGATGTGGTTTTCATTTCTACGCGGTTGTATTTGGGCTGCGTTTGTTATTTGATGATAATGGCTAATTGATTAAGAAAAATCTTGAATGATTAACATATGTGTTTGCATGAGAGAAACCTTTTTTGATAGTAATGTTTGCATGAGAGAAACCTGAGTGCCGTAATACTATTTTTCTTTTCTTTTTTTTTTGGGTCTATCTAAATGTAGCCTTACCTATCAATCATTTGTCTTGGGATTATGCGTGGTTCCTTTTGATCTCTTCAAAAACTAAAACCTGCCAGTTATGCATTTTTGTATGAATGCGTATGTTGCATTGCTGTTCATTAGGAGACAAAACAAGGATGGATCGATATGTCAACTGATTAAGATATTCCGTTAACTTTGTTGGGCTCTAGGTTAAGTCAGAGCCGTTAGTGAAAGCTTTTTAATGAGTTCCAGGAGTCATTAGCAGCCTCCAGTGGATAGGGAAAGTTTCTATGTGAGTGTTAGGAGTCTTTGAAGTGCTTTTCATTAATATGGTGCAGTGCTTTTCTTTTATAGGGTATGTGTCACAGAGCAATTTGGTAATTGTATAGAAGGGTCATGTCATGTCATGGTATCATTGTCATATGGCTGTATTTGTGATTTGTTGTCTATAAATATGTCGTAACATTATGGAAATAAATAATGTGAAATTTGTTATTTTCCACTTAGCATCCATGAATAACGAAAAGATCTCGTCACTTGTTGATGGAGATGATGTATGTTTCTTGATTTGTTTGTCCATAGGGATTAAATTCTTTACTTTATACGCTTGTGTTTTCATGCACTTATTGCACTTTGCTTATCAGTGAAACGAGGAAGCATCGTATTCAATTACTAATAGGTAGACATTTCTGAAATTGGTTGAACTCTGTAATAATGGATTAGAGTTAGCAGAAGCTTTTACGCGAGACACAGAAACCATTAGCCCTGCTTCTTTGAATGAGAACTAGATAACACATTTGGCAAACGATATAATTGTTCCCACAAGCTGTTGAACACTCTTTAAATTAGGTGAGATATTTTCATTTCATTTATAGGAACGTCAAACATTCTTTACTTTGATGAAATCTAGACCTCTCAAATAGCATTGGTTTTCGTGGAACCAATAAACCTTCCAAGTCAAAATTGCATTTGCACAAATAATTCTTTCATTGACATGTTCATTCTTTCTTGCTTAGACTTGAAACAGAAAAATTTATACACTACTTATCCTAAAACTAAGGAGTACATCTTTGCTCCATATCACTCACAATCCCTTAAAATAATGAAAAGAAACTTATGTACAACAACCCACTACTACTACTTTGACTAACTCAAAATAAATTAAATATAAAAAATACGATAAAAGAAAAAAACTGTAACGAAGGGTGTCTATTAACTTTTGGCTAACTATATCTCTAATTTTGGTATTGAAACGCTTACATATTTATTGACTTTGTAGGGAAGCTTAGTAATGTTTCCAACTGAAATTTTTTTTTTAAAAAAAATTCCTTTTTAAAGTCTTTGGGTGATGATCCCTAAATCTCTAGTAACTCAAGTCTTTTGATGGTGCTGTGAACTTCAATATTCATTGATCTCAGACACATGATCGCTTCCATATTCATGAGGAAATGATGTTTGCACAGGTGAAATTATAGTTTTACGTAGTGAACTCAACTCAACAAAGCCTCATCCTGTAAAGTTATATCAATCTCACGCAAGAAGGCAAAAGCAAAATAAATTTTCAAAATACTTCAATAGATTTTATTATTTGTCATGGATATATAAAATTATTTGTCATGGATATACAACCATTTTATCTGTTCTTTAATAAGAGTTTGCCTGTAGAAGTGCAAATTGTTCTAAAATATCACCTTTTTTCCCAGGAAAATTGCAGTGCATGGACCAATGAGAAGCACAACTTATACCTTAATCATTTGGAAGTGTCATTTGTTAAACAGTTGAATCGGTCAATGGGTTTACGTGCTCAGTGCTCAGAGCAGAACAAGAGTGAGATCTACGTATCTCAAAAGCGACCTTCCAGTGTCCATAATGCTTCTGAGCAGGTTGAGGACCTAAAACATTTAAAGTCCATTTTTTATATTTATTTTGTTGCATTCTCTTCCTGTTTGCATAGCTACATGCTATGTCTTTCAAATAAGAAATACATCCGGTCATTTATTTTCTCAGTTTTCCATTTTATGGCATGGCCATTCGCAAAAGATCAATTATGAGAGGAGACAACCTCTTTTGCATACCTCAGCTGATTCCCATGACACTCTTAAGAGTCCATGGATATATGGTTCCAGACAAAAGACGAAACAATGTCCTTTGCTGTCAGCTGATATACAAGAATCTCTGAAGCTTCAAAATGCTGATAAACCCTTAATCAGGAAACGAGTCTCATCTCAAGGATTAGAAACATGTTCGCAACAACTTCTTACTGGTGACCTCTATCACGGTGATTTGTTTGAATTCCTGACAGGTGAATCAAACTTAACCTTGATGCAGTTGATTATTTTTTCTTTACATTTCTCTTTTTGAAGGAGGTGGTATTTTATGTCACTTTTCAAATTCTGATTATGACTGCACGATGATCTGAGTTCTTGTTATATTTCTTCATTTTATCAATATTATATTGGGAATATTAACTAATCTTTCCCCTATACAATAATATGCATGGAGGGAGAGCAGGATAATTTCAACTGTGAAGATAAAATAGGCTTCCATATAATTTGCTTGTTACATAGCCTGCAAAAACAAATTTCTCCCATCTTCTCCTTCACCTTTCATGCATAAGCTATACAGACATGCTGGTTTTTCTGGACTCCTGCATGCAGGTGTACTATTCTTTCAGCTGTCACATTATGGCCCTGTTTGGTCCACACCTATTTGGTTTATTTTTTTCATTCTCATTCTTCTATTCATTTTCAATCACACATTCTTCAATAAAATAATATTTTTCATCACATCAATAACTTTTCCTTCTTTTTCAACCACATATTCCCCATCACATCAATAGTAAAAATGCATTCTTACCTTCAAAATGTGCACCAAACGGGGGCTATATATTCGTGCATGAATAACCGTACATGAAAACCTATTGGTAGATATTATAGTGAAGTTAAACATCCATCTTGGTACTGGTTGATCTTGATGATCTGCTTTTTGAAATAATTTCTTTCTTATTAGAGTGAATTTAAATTGTGTTGAATCTTTAGGTTGATAAATAAATTATTTATGCTTACTTTTTCCTTCAATTTCATTTTCTTTAAATTTCAAATTAATTTTTCTTAAAAATCAGGAACAGATTGGTCTTTTATATAATGTTACTCCATGCAGTGGTATACCCAGTTCTCATTTTGCTGACACCTGTTTACCATGGTCGAGAATAATCGTTTTGTACATGTTACTACTTGCTTGAACCACATTTCGTAACTTCTGGATTTTGTCAATTTAGTGAAGACTTACTAGTTAAATTAAATTAAGCCTTGCAAGCAGTTCTAATTCTGTCTTCACTAGTTGGTTCTTCCTTCGTTGAATTAGACCTCACAGGTTTGCAAAAAAGATCCAAAATTATTTCCCACCACTCTTATGCCTTTTGTATTTCATTAGTTTTTCTATTATACATAATTGCTGAAGGAAAACTCGATTATTGACAGTTTAGCATCTGCTCGATTTCCCAGTCCGTCCTTGCTGCAGATTTTCTCCATTATTTGGATTTCTTATGTTTCCCAATCTGTGCTTTTGGTCTGATCTGTATACTGTAACTGCAATTGCTGTCAAGACTTAGGAGCCTCCAACTATTTCATGATTTTTCTGGCCACGAGTTAAGCCACTATTTCATGCACACAAGTTTCGAATCAGTTCCCCCTCAGTTTTATACACTTTCACAGATTAGATGGGCAGGTGATGGAAAAGCTCATGATCTGCGTCTTTGTTTATATATCCTATTCTTCTGTCATTCAAGCTATTTTCACTACTAGAAGCAACACTGTCAAAGTCAAGATAAATAAAAGTACAGATATAGAAAGATTGTGAGAAATCAACAACCACCAACCCAGCTGCCAACCTGAAAACGGGAGAAAATGAAATCACTAGCTTCTGAAAAACAAAAATAGAAATAGAAATAAAACTTGAGAATTGAAGTACTGATATATAGGGTGGTTCAGATGTCGGGGGATTATCAAATGTGAGCTTTGAATTGATGAGTCCCCTTTTAGCATGGATGTCCATGCTACCATGAATCCAACTTTTTTGTTCAGAGCAGTAACTGAGGACTCCACCAATTTGTTATGGATGATAACATCTCCTTTTGACATTAAAAATTGTAATCCTAATGTAGCCCTTGCATATGGCACATCTTGTGTATGTTTGATGTAATGATGATTTGCTGCCCGAGGCGAGTTTATAGTCTCCGTTTTCCTGATGCTTAATTGCCAATAAATATTTCTTTCTGCCCTCTTGTTTTACATTTCAACTTCCATTGGAGTAAGGCAATTAACTTCCTTTTGCCTATTATATATGATACCTTGCATCTTGGTCACTTCTTATAAAATGGCAAATTGGGTTTGTGACAACAACTTAGGCAATGATAAAAGCAGTCTGTACTCCATCGGTAAAAAGTGTCATGATTCATAGGAAGCTTCATTAGAAAGCATTTTTTTGCTACCCAACATTTAGTTTTGATAATTATCTGGTTTTTTGCAAGTGTCATAGTCAATGCCTGTAGATTATGAGACACCAGAAGGCCCTACCTTGTATATCGATTTAAAATTGATACATATGAGAGGCATATACCAACCTTCTAAAAAACACGGGGAAAAGAAACGGAATTTTCATCAAAAGAAGTTTTGTTTTCCAAATAGAATTTAATGATTTACATGCTCCATATAGTTCAGTTTCTGTAATTTTTATTTTGTATTGTTTTGTTATGAAGTACTAAAATAGTCAGGGATCTTTCAGAGGGTACAGGTCAAAATTTTGTGGATGAGGGCTGTCAAAACGACCAACCAAATATTTCATCTCAGGCCAAAAGGTTGAAGAGAGCATTAGTGGAAAAGGAGAAGAGCTAGTGCGTTGTGAAGGCGTTTCAGAAAACTTCGAGAGCTTTGTAAATACTGCAACCTGATGAAACTCCTCGACATAGTTCGTTTGAATTATAACAGCAATGAAAAGACTCCAAATTTAGAAGTACGGATAGCTTTTGATCTCTTTTGGATCCAGATGGTTAAAAAGGATGCCATCCAACAAATTTTGCACATTTCGAAATCATGGGGGTGCATATATCTTTCTTATCCAAAATAGTAGAAAGAAATTTAACTGCGGGTTGCAAAAAATAATTTTCTTGATTTTATAGATGTTGTAGACGTAAATATAGATATATGTTTGTAGAAACGAGGAGTGCTCTCTGTGTTGGATAAGGTTTGCAGGATGAGGTATGACGACATATTTATTATACAGTATGGTACAAGACTCTGTAGTAGATAAGTTATATTCTCTTTCTTCCCAAGGCGTATTTGATATAGATTTTTTTTGGGAAATGTGTGGTTGAAAAGTATTGGAAAATTATAGGTCCATGTACGAAATTATTTTATTGATAGAATGTACGGTAAAAAATGAGTTCGAGTAAGAATAAATTTTAAAGAATTTGTAACTAATATGGGCTTAATTCTTTCTGATGCTATTTAATTCACCTTTCAAACATTTTATTTCTTCTTGCTTGTTATGTATCATTTACATTTTCTGCTGCTCGTAGGCTGTGTACATCAATGATTCCAACTGCTGTATTTACTGATATTTGTTTTGTCCTCGTTTGGTTTAGATAAAAATTAAATTTTTGGTAAATTTTGATAGAAACTTATAAATATATGATTGAAAATGAATGAAAGTTGTGGATATCATAGAATGTATTGTCGAAAATGTGTTTTAAATGGGTCATTTGGAGGATCGGATGCTGGGGTCTTGTTCGGGCTTGGGGACTATTTAACAGTATGGGCCTTGAAACGCCAATGGGCCATAGTAATTGTTGAATTATTTTGGGCTTTTAAAGGTAGTTTTTCGTGGAAAAGTTGTCTTATTTTTGAACCATTAATAATTTATTTTGACATTATTTTCTTTTTCTTCTCCAATGATTTAGATCTCGTTAGCATGATTTGTGAGAAGTCAAAATGGTTCTAAAGACTAGTGAGTACTATTTAGGAAATACAGAAGCACCCAAAAAAAAAAAAAAAAAAAGTTCCGTGGACTTTTTATTTTTTAATTTTTACACATTTCCTTGATTTCATTATTCAATAAATTTGCTACCATATTCTTTTCTAAATAAATTATTAAGTTTTAAAATGTAAATTGCGTCCATCAATTCGTGTTCATGCTATTTTTTCTATGTTTAATTAATTGATTAAGACTAGCATTAACGACGAGTCAATTTCTCTTATAATTAGTCAAAATTCAGCCACTCATAATTGTTGATACCCTATATCTTTTTTTCACATTAAGATATCAACATTGGCCGGATTCGAACGCTAACGAATAGTCGTAGCAAATTTATTTAGATGGATACATAACATGAAAAATAAAAATAAAAACGACGAATTGTCGTAAATCTATGCTCTCCTCAAATTCAAGAGCCACACACAAAAACTTGAAAAATCAATTTACATTTATTTAGGGTTATTATCGTTATTTATGAATCATATACAAAGGTGGTTAAGGCGATGGCACGCATACTATCAAGCATTGATAATGATATGAAAATGTAATCTTTCATTTAACATATCATTCAGCGCCACCTAAATTAAAGTTTCAACCTTAGTAGCATTATTCGAAAATGAGAAGGCTCCAAATCTGCTAGGTTTTCGCACGACCACATATGTTGCAATGGAATTTTGTGCTCTACAAATTTGAAATTATCAGCCAAGTGGGTGGATCGAGACAGATAATATAATTCCAAACTGTTAACCTCCAAAAAGATAATTTTTTCCAAAGTCAAAAGTGTATTTCTCTGTAAATTTTTCCAAAGAAATCTCTCTCTCTCGAAAAATCAAGAGTNATAATATAATTCCAAACTGTTAACCTCCAAAAAGATAATTTTTTCCAAAGTCAAAAGTGTATTTCTCTGTAAATTTTTCCAAAGAAATCTCTCTCTCTCGAAAAATCAAGAGTGTAGTTCTCTCTCTCTCTCGATAATATAATTCCAAACTGTTAACCTCCAAAAAGACAATATTTTCCAAAGTCAAAAGTGTAGTTCTCTCTGGAAAAATCAAAAGTGTAGTTCTCTCTCTCTCTCTCTCTCAATGATTTTTACGTATTTTTGGAATCACTTTTTGCATTAGTGAGATATTCTCACATTCTTTCAAGCGGAAATGCTTATCGACAAGAGTTATTTTTTCAATCACACGTATTTGAAATTCTTTCAGTCTGAAAATTTATCTCTCAAAATGTATATAAATCCCCTTTTTAATTGTGCAATGACCCTTTTTTTTTTCATGAATCTTATAATTAAATTCGATATAATTGCACAAACTGATTTTTTAAATACAAAATACTTTAATTGAATCAAATATAACAAAGGAAAATGATTACATAAAAAATAAGATTAATTATTTGGTTAAACTAGCTCAACATATTTAGAGTCTGTTTGAGCCGCATTATTTTGTTAAAATACATTTAAAATAATGATTTGATGGAAAATACGTGATTAAAAAATAAGGAAAAATTTTGAATTTGCGTGTGTAATATTATTTTATTGAAGAATGAGTAATTAAAAATAAGAGAGAAAAATGTATTTTAAAAATAATTTGGACCAAGCAAAAGCTTAACGTTAGCTCCGGGAAAAGTTTACTAAGCCCTTGTTGAGATCGCCCTTCAAATTGATGAACAGTGAAATAATTTTGTTGTCACTTAAATTCCTAATTCTGTAAAGAGAAAATGAGTGGGTTTAGGGCACTCCAGCTTATTTTTCTCTCTACTTTTAGGCGTATATTCCAAAAATGGAATAAGCTTTCGGGGTACTTACAAAAATACCCTTAAAATTAGGGATGTTTTGAAAAATCATGTGAAAGGTTTTTAGGAAGTAAAAAATACTGTGTAAAATGAAAAAAGTGACGCAATGTCACTTTTTTTTTATAAAAATTGTATATAAATATGTTATTTATTTAAATAATTAAGTATTTCTACACTTGCCAATATGTATATGTTTATGGGCCTCATACAAATTATTTAATGGGGTACTTACAAAAATACCCTTAAAATTAGGGATGTTTTGAAAAATCATGTGAAATGTTTTTAGGAAGTAAAAAATACTGTGTAAAATGAAAAAAGTGACGCAATGTCACTTTTTTTTTATAAAAATTGTCATTTTTTTACTTTTTTTAAAAAAAAAGTGACACAAACTCAAAAAAAAGTGACAATACTCAAAAAAGTGACACAAACTCAAAAAAAGTGACAAATAACAAAATAGCACCATCCATTCGTGCAGCACCGATAATCATGTTTTTAAAATAATCAGCACGTTTAGGCAAATCCACATGCTGATTATGTTAGGAAAACATAA
>CAIGRT010217356.1:0-10797 GCA_903798405.1 Fraxinus platypoda
GTGACATTTTCCAACATTGGATGGATGCCCAAGTATTGGAAAGGACGGACGTTATTATAGGCGAAAGGCTATAGAGAGTTACTCTCCAAGATTTTTGTAGATCTTTAATTGAAGAACAATATTCAAAGACGTCACTCTACGAGGGAATCCGAGTCGAGTACTGTACAAATGTGTAATAAGTGGCATTCTTTATAACCGTCAACTAATACATTAATTTGTATGTGCGTGATGTTAAATGCAGATTGTCTACGTGCAATTAAATTATGGTTGACTTCAAATGACAAAGCTTGACAAGTAGTTCCTTCGTAGCATATGGCTTAAAAAATTAATTAAAATTTAAGTTTAAGTCGACAATTAATTTTAATCATACATTTCACGAGAGTCCACAACTTTTCAGCGACACGTTTCATCAACTTTTATCAAAATTTATAAAAAATTACGATTTTAATCAATATCAAACAGGGGCAATGTTGTCGACAATATTGTTAACAACATTGTACACAAAGCAAGATTGATATTTATAATCGTACGATGTGACTTGATATGCTAAAGTAAGCAAGAAGCATAGGGGGCAGTTCAAGATTGAAATATATTTGTACGAATGAGACATGACTTGATATGCCATAAATGTTGTTTAAAGAAGCTAAGGATGTCTCGTGGGAGAAGTATCTCAAATATCGTTTTCAACCATTTTACAAAGTCTTCCTATTATTAAAGGCGTGTTTGATGAATATTATTGAGGAAGTAATGTATTTTAAATAGTGATATGATGGGAAATATGTGGGTAAAAAGTAAAGAAAAGTTATTGATATGATGTAAAATATTATTTTATTGAAGAATATGTGGTTGAAAATGAGTTTTAAATTAAAGAATGTGTGTCAAACATGGGCTAAATGTGAGCTTCTTAGTGGGTGTTTGGTGGGGATTAAAATTAGATTTTTAGTAAATTTTGATAGAAATTTTTAAAATGTGTGGTTGAAAAGCTGTGAGACACATGAAAGATGTGGTTAATATTGATTGTTTGACTTTGATTTAAATTAAAATCTGATTTTAATCCGTAACAAACATGGCCTAATATGTTTATTGTTTAGTATAGTAAACTCAACGAATAGATCACAAATTTCAACACGTATTTATTTTCTTAATTTTATCAAATTAACTAAAGAATTTTTATTTTTTTTTCCTTTTTAATTTCTTTACTCACCATCGTATCAAATCTAATTCCATTCACATTATGTGCAAACTAGTAAATTTGTTATTTTGACTTAGAAGTAGAACCCCTTTAGTGGGACATGATGAGAAAAGTAAATAAATTTTCTGAATAATGATAAATGTACATCCCCCTATTTTCAAAAAATTGCGGGCGACAAAAATATTTTTTTTAAAAAAATTGTCCAATGATATATTAACACATGATACAATGTAAATAATAATGTAAAAGATATTTACACGTAGCATGATTGAATTTTCTAACACCGATTTTTCTATCTGGGAGACAAAAGGACACAGAGAGATGTAATTACAGTCCAACTGCTCGAAAATTACACATCATTTTTTCTGACATTAGATCCCATTTGATGCTCATTCCCATTATTTCATCAAATAAGTTTTGTAATAATAAATTTTTGAAGTTTCGTAATAGTAAATTTTTGAAGAATATATGATTAAAAAATATTTTTTTTTTTAATTCATGTGCAAAATTTTTATTGTGAAAATATATAGTTAAAAATAAATTTAAGAAATAATGAGTTTTGAAATAATGAAAATCAAACATGGACTTGCACACCCACGTTCATTTGCAATTCTTTTATCTTACATTTGAGCGTCGACATTAATTTCGTATTACAAAGTCTCAGTTTAAACCCCATTTTTTTATAATAGATTTTGTAAAAAATAATAATAATAATAAAAATTTAAATGCATAATTTAGAAGTGGGAAAAAATTTTGAGTTTACAAAAAATTGAATTTTAAAGAATGGGACTCAAACATGTGCTAAATCTTATTATCAAATTTGTGAAAAGAGCAAATATTGTACTATTTGTCCTCAACCTATTATCTCAGTAGTGAGTTAATCACTAGCCTTTAAATATGAGCAAATCAGTCCTCAAATTCTCATTATAGTTACACAATCTCTTCAATGACAGAAACCGCCAAAATTTCTGGTCTGAAATCCTCAAATGAGTTCAGAAAAAATCTTCATAATCTGAAACTACATGAAATCATCCTTCATGATAGGACTCGGACTCAGTCCATGTCCATGAATGGACACAATTCAGCTGATATAATGTATAATTCAGTCTCCTGATATTGATAATCAAATGCAGGCAGTTGGGCCGCCTCATGATCATCCAGAAAAACAAGACTTGATATTTTGGATTCCACACAACATAAGCTTCCTATCTGCTTCTGTTTTCCATCGAAACAGGAGGAAGAGTCAACAAAAAAGGTGTCATGTAACAAATTAATAGTGGTGAAGGTCTCGTGACAAAATTGATGGTATAGTAAGAGTTTGCTAGTACATTAGTAGTTGCAACATTTAATAATGATAGGAAAGATGCGACATGGATATGCAAGTCCATGTATTTTAATCGTCCGTGATTATCACGTGCGTGTATGATCCTGTGGAGTGAGGGTTCCAGCATCCTTGACTATCATACATGGTTGGTTGGGATTTGAGTAATTGCACAGCTTCTAATTACCCAATACACACGTGACACCTCCTCAAGTTAATTTTCAGTAAATCCTCTTTTTCTATTTTTATTTTCTCAGTTTTTCCCCTCATTGGAGCAAAACACGAGAAAATGAAAGAGAGGACAATACTACTGCAAAAATAAACAAAACCCAAGTGATAAATCGGCTGGCCCTCACTGCTATATAGAAGGCTGTTGTGAAGAAGTGCAGAATAATTTCTTGTACCCTCCACACTATTTCTCACATCGTATATCAAAATATAGCCTATCACACAAATAGATGGTAGATTCCCATGAGAAATTAATTCCAAGAGGGATCATAGGTCCTATGAAAGAGCTTCAGAGCTTTGAACACCTTATTCTGAAATATAATTGAAATGAATTAACATTAGAGGAGTTATATAGAAACGTCACCTTTGTTCAATCCTGCGGTGCATTAGACGGATCTGGAGTTATCAGCAAAATGATACAAAGTACAAACAAGACCAGTGACACCAGCAACCTGTTTCCAGTTTCGGGTTCCAGCACCAAAAGCTGCCCCTGCAGCAACGCCAGCAGTGAAAGTATTAACCTGTAGGAGAAAAACAAAATAAACTATCAACAGTGAGTTACCAATAAGGCCCCAGTAATCTACCTTAGGAACAAATAAGTGTTGTTACATTTCAATATTAATGGGTGGTTATACTGTATACATTATTTTCTCAATATCTGGGCCTGTGATCATCTTCTATTCTTATTCACTAATATTAAACGCCTAAGAGGATAACACCAAAAACAAGCTATGGTAATTAGTATTGTTAACATTACAACCATGCAAAAATCTCTGAGCTTTGAATAATATGATCAAGTTATCATAGTTAAATATCATGGTCAGACTCAGACATTATGAAATGTATAAAATATGAACTAGGGATACCAAGATCGATTTTTATATTACCTCTGAAACTTCAAGAAACGAAATTTCTAATTGAAAGAAGGAGGTCCTAAACACTTGTAGAGGCAAATTCGGAATCTACTGATTAAATGGTGTACGCATTCTTTGTCTTTATGAAGGAGATTAGCAGTCCAATGACTATTTTCACATCTATGTATTGATTAGTTTCTTACCCAAAAGTAAATGCATTTATATATTTTGTTTTGGGCATGCATGCATAAAAAATCTAATTCAAGTATCTCGTAAATTGATAACCAAAAAAGTAAGACTATATTTTGCTTTATGAAGTTCCAAACCCAATGACTGATTGATGAGCAGATAATAACTCACTTTGCAATGACATATGGAAGAATAGTAGACATTATTCAATTAAAAACAGAAAAGACAATGTCAACTCATAGCTCTGTGCTACACTAGTTTGCCCATTCCCTTGCTCATACGATACAAAAAGTCAAGGTGGACTTAAAAGTATTGGATTCAGGGATGCACAAAAAGGCAAGTAATTTGTAATAATGTCTTCGCTTACTGTTAATAGAATTCTAATGAACAAATACTTGAAAAACTAAAGATAAATACACTAACCCAATCTTTTTTTCCGCGATATCTTTGAATCCCACAGTGAGTGAAAGAAAAAATTGCGGCAAAAAATCCTAAGATCAGAGAATGAATCCCATGAGACGAAAATCAACACAGATTGATAAATACGAGATCATGATTATAACATCTGTAAAAATGTGAAATTGTCTGTTAACATATAAATTGTGATTTTTGATAAAATGCTTCAGCACTTTGATACAGTAAATAAAATCATAAAAGACATAAAACAGAAAGAACAATGCATGGCATAGAAAGATAGGTCAAACTACTTGTAAATGAAGTCAAATGTTTAGGATATGTTCCATTGCATAGTATAAAATGCAAGTAAAATTGTTTATTTTTTCCCAATATAATAAAATGGTCTTTTTCGTGCATTTTTGGACCTCGCTATAATTACAAATAAATTGCCAATATAATATTAAATACTACAAGTGTTGAGTTGAGACTGTAAAATTGTGTGTGCAATGACCAAGTATAGTACAATTAACCCAATATCTCCGAATCTCAACCTCAAGCAACCCAATAACCATAGAAAGCTTCCCAACTTTGAAATTGAAGCCTAAATATCGAAAAAAACTCCAACAACCTTGCACAACCCAAAAGAACCCCAATTCCTTAATTTGACATGTTTCTGCCCATTTGATAACCTTTCGAGAATAAGAAGGAAGATCACAAACCCTAAAATTGTAGGAGGGAAACACGTAGTGGTAAGGGATAGGGATATGTGCAAAAGACTGATCGCTACAGGTGGGTGAGGGAGGGGGTACAGAAGGGCCAATGTGTGAAACCTTTGGAAAAGGCAAAAAGCGGATCGTTAAATCATTCTCAAAGCCATTTCGTATTTAGGCTTAAGTAATATAGTCTTGCTCTTTCCTCTTTCTCTCCATGTTATCACAACTATAATGACCTAGATGTCTCTCTTCCACTGCAACAACCCTACCCAAAAACAAATCAGTGTTGTCATCTCACAAGTCCAGACCCATGCAACCTTGTTGTAGAAGAGGTCCACTTCCTAGTTTGATGGACAAACAGAATGCTTACGGGTTCTGAAATTATCACTAGCACCTTTAACCTCTCTTTGAACCCTCAGACCTAGTGCTACACCACAAAAAAGAGAGAAAATAAATAGGACTATCTAATGCATCTTCAGCTTTATTTCGGGAAACAAGCCCTTTGGTTCTCTCCAGTTGTAGCTACTATCTCATTTTCCCATTTTGGAAAGAAAAAACTACCACTATCTACATTGTTCCCTTGTCAGTAATCAATATTCCTACATGTGTTAACCATTTCCATGTTCTATTCACAGCAAATATATTGCTTCCATGAGGACGAGTTCTCAAAGTTTGAACTATAAAACTATTTTGTTATCTTCTCATTAGACTACATGCCAAATCCAAAGTTTTGATATTACGGCACTAATAAGCCAACTAGCAGTCAAGTTTGGTGCAGCGAATGGATCATTACTGTATATCATCAGCAGCCTTTCTCAAGATTATTCCACCTTCTTATCTCTCTTTCCTTCTCCTTTATTATTTTTTCTGGATTTTTCCCATACTACCTGGAATGCTCCAAGACTTCGCTTTCCATGTCCACTTTGGAATGTACTAGAAATAGGGAATAATGCAATTCCACTGATGTAAGCTTGTATAAATATGAGGTTTGTGCATGTAATGTGTGAATGAGAAGAATTAGAGACTTGGTGAGTGGAGCAAGGCTGTGTTGAGTCCTAGTGTAGTGAAGTAAGAGTGATTCAAGTGCTTAATAAAATTAAGAGAACAGTGTTGTGTGTATATGCCCTGTAACAAAGTGTATAAGTGTTTCTGTATTTAAATAAAAGTTATTTTGTGTTGAACTGTTCAATTATCATAAAATCATTTTGATACACAAGCTAGTTGTAGGAAAAATTCCCTTTAGAGCTAAAGAATTCTTCAAAGTTCTCTAGCTTAAGCATTAAATTGTCTAGTACTGAAGCACCCAAATTGACTCAATTAACAACTATTCAGAAACACTTCGTGTTAAGATCAATCAGAACTTAAAAAAATATCCATATGATCACTTACCCCACTTAAGCCCATATTGACCAACCAACTTAGCCTGTATTCATAGAAGAAAGCAGATAAATGAAATCAGACAGGTAAAACAGTGACAAACTTGCACAACGATCCGTTCAAATTTCAGAAGTTGAATGAAATGGAATAAACGAAACTTACTACGAAAGATGCACGAGCGATACCAGTGAGACCTACGAGAATTTAAAACTTAATAGACAGCCCAAACGAGATTCAAAGTTGAACACACTCGATTAACGTATAATAAAATAAACAAAGAAATTACCCAGTTTGTTAGCATCAAACGGACCGACACAGGAACCCCAAACTACGCCGGCCTGCATTGAAATTCAACATCTGTTTAGGTAACAAAATCTTGTGAAATGAACGAATCTTAATTAATGTGTGTGAGGGAAGATAGAGCTGAACTTACAGTGCCCATGCGTATGACAGAATCAACTGCGATAGAAGAGCAAGGAGCGTCATCGAAGAAGTCTCTTTCCATTATCGAGAATTTGTTCAACCTTCGATTCTTCTGCGAAGCACTGTCCCCCTTCTCTCCAGTTTTCTGCAGTGGGAGCCATTAATTGAGCCTTTAAAATGTTTTTCTGCCTATTTTCGAACAAAACTCTCGAAATTGTGCAAAGGCATAAATAATTAAAAATTAATAAAATAAATGAATATTTGTCCTAATAATCACTAAAATTTAGATTTGCGTCTTGGATTGCTCACTAAAATTTAAAATGTTGAGTTTTGATCATTAAGCTTATCAAACTATTGGACGATACAAGTTAGAATCAATATTGTTTCGCAGCTCTAATGAAATAAGTAAACAAATTTCACGACGACTCCCCATCACGTAATATCTTTGGGAGGAAAGTGGACCTCAGAAATTCTTTTGAATTCTGAAAATTCTTCGATTGATGGATAAGAACAAAAAAGTGGGAAAACAATTTCAAAAGATGCTTTCGAAGTGACAACCAGGAGGTGGGCTTGGAAGCAGCCATCCTTTGAAGAAAGCGTAATAGCTCACTGGTCTAGCTTCATGGCACCGAAAATGTATCAGGGCTCAAGTGATTCACCGAAGCGACGAGACNGATCCAGCGATGACAACCAGGAGGTGGGCTTGGAAGCAGCCATCCTTTGAAGAAAGCGTAATAGCTCACTGGTCTAGCTCCATGGCACCGAAAATGTATCAGGGCTCAAGTGATTCACTGAAGCGACGAGACCTTGAAAGGCTTTCCTATTAGAACAAGTTGTTCAAAAGGATTCCGAAGGAGAGCAAGGGATATAAGCGTCCTAGCGTAGCGCGAAAGGCTATTAGCTCTTGTATATATATAGTTAGTTTACATTCTCTTATCAACCGTTTTTTGTTAGTTGGTTGGTTAGTTAAATCTCAACTGGAAACTGATTCCCAGTTGTAAGCTATTTATAGCAATTGTACATATGATTTTTAGCAAGTGAAATAAAAGAGATTCCAATCTTGTTCTTGTTCTTCTTCGTTTCTTCATTTCTGCATCAACATGGTATCAGAACTAAGAGCTTCTTACATTCTTCTTATTCATCATCTTCTTATCTCTCTTCCTCTTCAATGATTCAACTCGGTTCTTCGTCACATAACCGACTGATTTAGCCGTTCTAATCTCTGGTTTGTACTTCGAATGGAGGCGTCAAATTCCGTAGATGATTTTGATGCAAGTCACCCTCGAACAATCGGCTATTGATGAACCTTCAAGTCCATACTTCCTTCATCACTCTGATAGTCCAAGTTTAATCCTGGTTTCTCAGCAACTCACATGAGATAACTACGTTTCCTAAAGCCGTGCAATGACCATTGCTTTACTAGTGAAGAATATCTTGGATTTATTGATGGATCCATAACCAAACCTAAAAGTACCAATTCCGATCTGCTTAATTCCTGGATCCGAAACAATAATTTAGTTATCTCTTGGATTTTAAACTTTATATTGAAGGAAATTTCGACTAGTGTGATCTATGCTACTTAAGCCTATAAAATCTGGACTGATCTTAAAGATAGATTTCAACAGAAAAATAGACCACGTATTTTTAATTACGTAGGAAGTTGATGAATCTTGTTCAAGATCAGAGTAATGTCAGTGTCTATTTCACTAAACTCAAGACTATTTGGGAAGAATTAAGTAACTATCGACTAACCTGCATCTACGGGAAATGTACTTGTGGTGGTGTGAAAGAATTGAACAATCACTACCAAACGAAGTGTATATTGTCATTTCTTATGGGACTGCATGATTCATTCTCCCAAGTCAAAGGACAAATCTTACTCATGGATCATATGCCTCCAATTAATAAAGTGTT
Organism: Fraxinus platypoda; assembly: GCA_903798405.1. Lineage (NCBI taxonomy): Eukaryota > Viridiplantae > Streptophyta > Magnoliopsida > Lamiales > Oleaceae > Fraxinus > Fraxinus platypoda. The sequence goes on from CAIGRT010217356.1 coordinate 8,608, forward strand.
TGCCTTGATATCTCAAGAGGAACATCAAAGGAATATAAGTACCCCTGGATCTGATTCAAGTGGAGCTATCACCTCTGCCTATAAAGATGAAAACAACGAAGGAGCTAGTAATTCTAGAACTTATAACAACGGCTCAAGGATTGCGAATACTGAAAATAGCAAGAAGAAGGAGAGACCATTTTGCACTCACTGTAATTTCCATGGCCATTCCATTGACAAGTGCTATAAGATGCATGGATATCCACCAGATTATAAACCAAAACAAAGGGACAACTTCCAAAATTCTTCTGGTTCTAATTCTATTAATCAAATTTCAACTTCTCTTGTTTCTCAGAATGAAGACAGACAACATAATCAGCAACCAGGATTTGGAAGTTTCGTTCAGAACTTAAGCCCTAACCAATATCAACAACTAATGCATATGCTATCCACTCACTTGGCATCAGGTTCAAGCACAATTGGGCACCATGACAATTCCATCACTTCATATGGTGCACGTATATGTTTTTCAGTATCTGTACATTTTATCTTTTCATCTAAAGATAATTAAATAGTAGACTTAGGAGTTACCAGACTTGTATGTTCTATTACTGATGTCTTTATGACAATGAGAGTCATTGACAATTTAACTGTCACTTTACCAAATCACACACAAATTCAAGTGAGACTATGTGGTGATGTCAAATTAAGCTCAACTCTTGTGCTTCGAAATGTTCTGTTTGTGGCACAATTCAAGTTCAACTTGTTATCTGTCAGTGCTTTAACATGTGACTCATGTCTTACCATCAGTTTCTTTTCTGATCATTTCATTATTCAGGAAGCCAAAACCAAGAAGATGACTGGCAGGGGCGATCGAGTGAAAGACCTATATGTACTCGATACAAAAGTTCTGAATTTAGTTTCAAATGCTTATGTAAATAATGTTTCCATTCATGTTTGGCACAATAGACTTGACCACCTTTCTTTCAAAAGTTTGGATAGTTTGAAAACTCAACTGTTATGTAATATTACTATGTTCAATAAGAGTGTTCCTTGTTACATTTGCCCTCTTGCTAATCAAATAAGGTTATCATTTGAATCAACTAACCATCTTTCGAGCTCTCCATTTGACATTGTACATTATGACATTTGGGGACTTTATTTCATTCCTTCATACAAATGACATAGATACTTTTTAACCTTGGTTGATGATTGCTCTCGATTCACATGGGTTTACCTTCTGAGGCACAAATTCGATGCATCCAATGTTGTTCCTAAATTCTTTAAAATGGTGGGTACTCAGTTTAATGCTAAAATTAAAATGTTTAGATCATACAACACTCGAGAACTTGCATTCACTGAGTATTTTGCTGAAAATGAAGTATTGCATCAATTTAGCTGTGTTGAAAGACCACAACAAAATTCATTTATAGAGCGCAAACATCAGCAACTTCTAAATGTGGCAATGGCTCTATAGTTTCAGTCCCGTGTTCCAATCAAGTTCTGGACAGAATGTGTCTTAACAGCAACGTTCCTAATTAATAGAATCCCTTTTCAGTTATTGAAACACAAAACACCTTATGAAGTCTTACACAATAAATCTGTAGATTATTCCTATCTTAAAATCTTTGGATGTTTGGCCTTTACATCCACTTTAATTACTCACAAAAATAAGTTCCAGCTTTGAGCTAAAATGTGTATTTTTCTAGGTTATCCACCTGTAGTCAAGGGATACAAATTATATGACGTTGTTTCCAAACAAGTTTTCATCTTAAGAGATGTTGTTTTTAATAAGGAAATTTATCCTTTCCATACAGTTGTAGAGGCGGATCAGCTTATTAATCCACTTCCTGATTTGGTCTTACTTGTTCCTTCATTAAATTCCCATCAAGATGCTTGTAATGATACTTCTAAACAAACACCCACTTCTGCCCTATCTACTAAAACTCACTAGAATTATCTATCCCAGAATTACAATCTATTGATGATGTCCCTGATGGTGATACACATGATCAATCTGATGATCATCCCAGAGACGGAGATGGGGGGCAGGGGGGGCGACCGCCCCCCCAACATTGTCCGCTGGTCCATTATTCCTAGTTAATTTGTAATGTATTTTTCAGTTTCGCCCCCGCAAAAGTTTTGACTCGTCCCCCGCAAAATTTTGAAATTTTGTTTCCCATTAGTAAATATTGACCCAATAACTTACAC
>CAIGRT010217363.1:0-12008 GCA_903798405.1 Fraxinus platypoda
TGGAGAAGAATTTGATTTGAAATAGTGATTGATGGAAGAATGTGTGGTTAAAAAGTAAGGAGAATTTTTGGATTTATGTGTAATATTATTTTATTGATAGAATGTGTGGTTGAAACGAAGAAAGAGAAAAAAAAAATGAGAGAGAGAGAAAAAAATGGATGTCAAACAAGGGCAGAAATGAGTGTTGGATAAGTGTACAATCCCCCGTGGGTACATTGGAATGTATGGTTGAAAATAAAGTCTAACCCTTTATAAATGATTTATAAATTTTACCAAAGGGAAGGTAAAAATTTACACAGTATTGCATAAACATAAGTAAAAAATAATAATAATTATAGGAAATATACAAGCCGTACCAATATTCTTCTTTCGAAATCATATGTTCCAAGCATCCCCAATATTGTAAGTTTGAAATCGCCAAATTCTTGGTTTCCATTATCAGAAAGAAGTTTTGACATGATCCTTGGGAGCTGAACATATCCGATCATGCCATCAACAATCTCTTTAATAAACATGGAAGTCAGTTTCCTCATGATGCGAGCACCTTTATGAGACTTGGAGAACTTCCATTTAATTTTGGACCCTTCTTCATCTCCCTGATTACCGAATGATCCATCAAGCGTTTCCTTCTCTGCTTTGCTTTTAGAATTTGTACTACAACTAGCTGAGTCCATCAGAGGCTTGCAAAACCTGTAATGGAATTACAACATTGATTAGAAGTGGTTCAACCACAAAAGAATGAGTGACGGGAAAAATATATGTAAATAAGTAGATGTGAAATAATTCCATGTACAAGCAGAAAGCTGAATCAAGACAATTAACAATTGCCTTTTGCAAAGAAACAGTATATTTTCCAATTCTAGATTGTAGATAAGAAGCCAGTATTATAAGGTTTAGCAACCAAAAGAAAAGGAAAGGACAACGAGGGTGTAAGATATCTAATCCACATACCAAGCACTTTCAGCTCCTATGCAATCAAAGTTACTACAAAACTGTGTCAAACAAGCACTATAGTCTATAAACGACTTTGCAATCAAAACTATAGAACCATCTACATAAATCACTTGATGATCCTTCATGGTCAAATGATCATAAAACCATGTACACCAAGCACAAGCATATTCTCATAGGAAGATGTCGTTGAAGTGCCATGTGCGATGGGACAGTAAACAAAGCATGACCAACTTTTGCTACGTTAAAAGGAGAAATAGGGAACGAAAAGAAAACACTAGAGGAAGTAATAGGCCATAACTAAAATAGTACTTCAAATTTGAAAAGGGGCAAAAAAAAAAGACTTGACAGAAAATTTAATGCCGTCTACTCATTCAGATATTAGGAAATTATTAACCTCAAAGGTCACCTTGAAACTAGGGTAAAATGAGCAAGAAGATCCCCTTGACAAACTACTATTACCAGCAGGACAAAAGTTAACAAACGGACCAAACCAGGAAAAAAATGAAGTAAATATATCAGAAGAGATGGACTTACGAATCAAGCAACTGAAACCAGAGATACTCAGACTCATCCGGATCCAATCGGGGGCTGTTCCGTTGGCATAGACCAATACAAGCATGCACAATATCAAGAATTTCAGTGACCTGAAACAATAATTACGAACATTAAAATTAATTAGACAAGGATATTGAATTGCAAGGGAAGGGAAGCTGAGGGATAATTCAGCAGTTGAACAGACTTCTTTTCTCTTTAAAACAGCATTAAGATGATCCAGACTAGCACCAGAAAGTCCATCTTCAATAGCAACATTAAGCACAATCATTTTATCATTAAGATCAGAAAGAATGAGCAACAGAGCACTTCCAACATCTCCAACTCTTTCTAATAAAAATGCAGCCGCGTCTATAATTCGATATTCCTGGCACAAACGTAAACAGTGTTCCACCCTATAGCTTTCAGAAGTCTCCAAGAATTTCAGTACGGATTTGCTCTCATACTGACATAACAGCTGCAAAAGTTAAACACAATGAACTTTAAGTTTCCATGCTATCACAAAGTACATGCATTTCAAGGTTTACTGGTTTAGTAATCATCGTGAAGTAACCAACTAGGGAAAAAAAATAAAAAAATGAGTTATCGAAGCCAAAAAAGACGAGTAACTGAGAGATCTATATCAAATCATGATAAGCATGAGAATTGAAGCAAACTACAGGATTGGATGTATCAGGCACAAAAAAGGAATTTTAAAACAATATAAAAATGGTTTCATCCCCAGAAGTTGAAACAGATATTGACTTTTTTAGCATAGGTCAAGAAAAACAATGAACATATCCACAAAAAACAAGAAAAGAAAAAAAAGAGCGATAAGATCACTGAATGCACAGAAAAAAGAGGAAGGAGAAGCAAGGTTAAGTTACATGTTGACAGGAGTAGAACTCGTTAAATATTCTAACTTCCCAGTTCCCAAACCAGAGCCGACACATCTGTCACCCAATGATCCAAAACAATGTTCTTCCCATTCAAATCATCTCAACGAAGACATTATCATACAAACACGAGCAGTTTCTATCAAACTGCCATCTTCTAGTTGGATCACCTTGAGGGAGACATTATAATTGCCATCATGCTAGATACAGGTGTATTTATTAAATTTGAAACTTACTTGCCATGATTTCGGGCAACACCATAGCATCAAAGATACCGAATTCAACTTCTACATAATACTATAGTAGAATACAAAATATTCAGGTGAATAAATATATTTAATCCCATATCCACATAGGCTAGTCCCTCAACATTTGATCACAAAAGCTATGTGCAACTGGTTGTGCCCATAGTGTTCAGGGAAACCACAATCAAGTTTGAAGGAAACCTTCCCAGAGATCCATATCATTTTTTATATATAAATCTATGTAATAATATGTTTTTAAGCAATAACCTGAAACATTGAAGATATTATATATTTAATACATAAAAATATGCACACTGGCCTTCTGACATGAATTGTTTCCGAAATTTTCACCTCAAGATATAACTCTGTCATTTCATCAGTAATCTGAACTGTACTGTTGTGCAGAAGTTTAGGGAAGCCGGATATTGTTTGCAGATAAGCTTCAACGCTAGATGACTGCTGCCTAGGTCTTCTTGCACTGGGAAAATATAAAATATCGTCTTTTTTTAAAGAAGAGAGGTTCAGGTTACCAGTTGTGTTAACCTCAATAGCCGTCTTCAGATAGAGGAAAAGGCTTTCTGGATGAGAGCGAAGCTCAGACAAAATATATTGACTTTGACCAGATAAATGATCAAGAATCAGCAAGTAAGTTCCTTCTCTGAAAATCTCAGAAAAAGCAACACAATCATCAGGAAAGAGAAATTGCATATTAAACCATTCTAGTTCGTGTCCACAAATGCATAAATACTTATGAGAAGCACCATAATATAAAAGCATCACCTGCTTAATTTGAGAAGATCTGGAATTCGAGAAATAACGGCTGATTCAAAAGCATCATGTTCTTTTTCATCGAGTTGTTGCAGCATAACATGGATAAAGGAAAAGGCGAGAATGGGTTCATCCATAGCTTTCATATAGCTATCCAAAGCAGCAACATACTGATGCTTGATGGCATGAATGCAGCCACAAACCTAAATAAATAAGCACTCTGATTAATAAATTGCATTCGATGATATTACCAGGGCCTACATATTTTTTGCCCTCGGACGATATTATTGCATGGGGAATACAGGAGAGCAGACGAGAAAATTGCGAGAAAATTACGAGAAAGTGAGAATTTTCGTATTATTTTGTATTGACGATCTTTTCTAATACAGTATATTTCAGTCGTCTTGATTCTTTACCACTCCCTGTCCTAGTTGCAAGGGAAAGACAAGGCAGCCATGAGGAATTCTATACAACTCTACTGTCACTTGCCTCCCTCCTTCCAATCCCAATGGGAAGATGACAGGATGGGCGCTTTATTTTCACTTGTGCATGGCTTGTAATTCCCTTCCACTTTTATCCAATCAAACAAATGAGAAGTACCAAATGCATATGGTTTAAATACCTGATGAAACTGAGCCTTTGCACACAAATGTAACAAGTATGGAGTATCCCAGCGAGTCTCGGGAACCACTTCTACAAGTGCAAGTAGTTGCTTCTCTCTTCTTTTAATTATTTCTGTTGTTTGCCCTGACAAACTATGTGAAATATTTATCTCCGACGTCAAGTACTCCAAAATTTGAGTTAGGATATTATTTGAGACATTGGCTCTTCCACAGGCTACATAGTATGCTGTGAAGTCATACATGTGAGCTGCATCTTTCTTCGAAGGCCAGATTTCTATAGAGTTAATGTCATCGCTGCTGATAGAACTGCCTGTTTGGAAGTAACTTGAGTCCAGAATATCAGCAAGAACATCTACTACTTTCTGAACCAAAATTTGACTTTCATCCATCGAATCATTTACTTCAGCTAACTCCGAGTTTATTGATCCCTGCGAAAAGCAGTTTATTTCATCTTCTTCTGTAAATGCAAATCTCAAAACATCTAGAGTGGCTTCAGTATCCAATTCTAACAGATGTAGCAGGTTTGGACAGGCTCCATTTGATTGTAAGCTTCTAACTGTCCATGCATTTTGAGCACTAGAAATCTCCAATAGAAACTGCACAAGCTCTTTTCTAAGAGATGGCAGGCGTGTAGGAGAAAGCTTTCCATGTCCTGCAAAACAACAATATCATTGCTTGCCAATTCCTTAAATTGTTCAACACCAAACCTATAGCCAGATAAGAAATGTAAAGACTAAACAGTTTCAAGGAGCAGAACAGAGAAACTAATTAGCTACAGATAACTAAAATGAATGTTAGCATCAAGATATTTTTCCTTCAGCATCATCGGTTAAATTAAGCCCCGCCCCCCAAACCTCATTTATTGATACTCATACGTAATCTGATCTCACCAAACAGAAAATGATTCCCAGAAAAGTTAACTGGATAAAAAGCCCAAACCAGCAGTTTGAAGACAGACCTGGAGGGAAAGCAAGACCCTGAAAGCAGTACTTCAGGTAAACAAGCATCCTATACCTGTTGCATGGATTACAATGTGATTACTTTGACATAGTAAGGGGAAAAAAAATTTGGTAATATTTCATAGGGAAAATCCTATTGATCTTTAAAAAGAAGAATAAACTCCAAAGACAACTATTGCGCAGATCCTTAAACATTACAAATAGTAAATACCACAAACCGAAGTGACTTACCCAAGGGAAGTAGCACTCTCTCTTTCGCTGTTTCGTAGTACAACCAAGAGCTCCTCTAGAGGTGCCCTAAAATCATCCAGACCTTTGTTAAACAAATATATCAGTGCACCATGCAACCTGTGTTCTCTGCATAAGCGTACAACCTACAATCCAATTATAAATTGTTAACAGCTAGCAATGGAAAAAAAGAAATGATGCAAGTGTGAAGAATAATATCAGCACATGTGGTCAATGAGAATTCATTATTAGGGACTCATGGGCAGGTAAAACAGAAGTGCAGCTGCAACGACCTGGGTCTCTAGACCCAGGTCATTAGCTTACGTATTTTTGTAATGACCCGAGTCTCTATACCCAATCCATTATGTTTCGTACTATTCACTTTGGGTGAGCATATACCCACTTAACCCCTCACGGCTTTCTATCGCGTCCGTCCAATTGATATCAAGATTCAACTTAAATTTCTCATTAGGCAAAGGTCTGGGGGTTCAAATTTTAGGGGATGCGATAGAAAGTCGTGAGAGGTTAAATGGGTATATGCTCACCCAAAACGAACAGTACATAAGTTAACGATTTGGGTATAGAGACTCCGGTCGTTACATCAGCCATGCATACGATTGTTAATTAACAAGCTCGATGTAATATGCTTATGAAGGATCACAATGCATCTTAAAATGGAGAGATGGAGAGCACTATTATAGTAGCCAAATCAGCATATGCATCTGCTACATTACAATATATAGAGTTTCTCAAGCAGGATCAGCAATGGCTTCCTCCAAAGAATTATTATCAAATAAATACTGTGAACATCTCCAGCAGTATACTAATTGCCATTAAAGTGAGAATACTTTCAACTAAGATTACATCATTACCTGATTAAAATCCAAGGACAAAATGTCCATGTGGAGTACACACTGTTCAACTCGTTGCAACCAACCTTTCTCACTATAATGCTCCACTAATGCTTGCATAATCTTTGGAAGAAATGAATAACATATCAATTGCAGTAACAGGTATATAGTAATTAATTCACAAAACATAAGATGAATATAAAAACAAAGCAGTTATGGTCAGCATGTTTAAGTGAAATTACAGCAGGTGGAAGGGATCCCAACATATCTTTCAAAATATATGGCTCCAAAAGCTCCAAAAATGTATCTACAAAAGGAGAAAATGGCATTAGAAATAACAATAAGATTTAACTTTCAGCGGCCAAACCGCCATCGCAGAATTAAGAATTGTGCCCACCCATGTTACTGAGAACAAGTGCGTCTAAAAACATGGACAACTAACAAAACCATCATCTCGTTGATAAATCTGTCTTGACTACAATAATCACACAAGAATACAGCTAGCCCCTGTTTGACAGCCTTTTTTTCATAAGAATTTAATTTTTTCTACAATGCGTGTGGGCATGACTGTCACACCATACAATCATTTCTCATCACTTTCATTTGTCCCACTAGCCGTTTGTTTTTTGGTATTTTGATTTGTTCCAAAATTGCCTTCTATTGCAATTGTAGAGAAAAAACAGGGGTAAAGTAGTAAATTGGTAGTATTTCATTGAGGGCAGGAATGGGAAAATGAAATTTCAACAGGTGGTTGTGCATTATTTCAAGTTATGACGTGTCAGGTGTCACTTTCATTTTAAAATAATATACTACTGTTCCAAAATTTATAATTTCTACAAAATGGGGGCCAAACATAGCTCTAATTCACTCAAATAGGCTTTAGAAACTTAAAAACTACATTAAATTGACCATTTGATTGAGGGTCAAGTCCTCCTTTTGAGTATAAATAGTATTTTTTTTTCCAAATCCAACACTTCACAGTATTTCCATGTCAGACACCCATTACAAGAGTCATGTAACATAGCCTAAAATAAACCTCGTGATGAAAACAGGAAACATCTTTAATTTCTTATAATATGAGGCTGTCTATGTTTTAAACAAAAGGTTATCATCCATTAATTAATTTTCAGTACATAATTACGTAAATTTCCATCAGTCACGTCATCCAAGAGCTAGAATTCCGTTCATTGTTGAGTTTATATTCCTAGCCAGACATTAATCCATTGGTTCAGGAAAACCTTATCGAAAATCCATGCTCTCATATGATTCAGTTAAAGGTTTCAGTGAGAAAAATAATGCAGTACCTTTATGCTGAGCTTCATCAAATTTTGAAACAATTTCATCAAAGAGGATATCGGTTCTTCTGATATGCACACAGAACTCAACTGCAACGCCACCAACACGAGTGTATTGCTCCTTAATCTCATTGGATTGATCCAGCTTCCCATTTTGGTTGCAACATGCTACTGATATATAGGAAAATACCTCACTTACATATGACAGAAGCAACTCCACTAAATAGGGCATAATACTCCTCTGAATGTCATCCAAATTTTTGGGAAGGTCAATAACACCATGTGATTGGCCATCATAAAGTGTCATTGCCATGTTTAATGCCCCCATCCAATCACCTGCTTTCCTCAAAACTTCAATCCTTTCCTTCCAGGGAAGAAAGCGGGAAACAATAAGATGCTCTGGCCCAAGTATGTATATAGTAGCCCCCCTTACAGCTACACAATTGTGATAAGCCTTTTCAGGGTTACCAAGAGTATTAGTAAAGTAGATATGTGATGAGATGAGATCATCCCCTCGCAATCCATCCACAGCAAAGCTTGTCTGATGAATCACATTTCCATCTTTTGCAAACAAATAGAGTTGTCTAGTCAAAGTGAGAATCACCAACATCTGGACAATATAAGATAACCATGATTTCTTCTACTTCCATCTAAATAAATAAAATGTTAAACTTCAAATAATGCAAACATAATTACATGCTAATCACGACCAAAATAAAAAGTACACCAATATGCATAAAGAGGATTAGATAATATATGTTTCAAACCTGATCATCTAACCATGCCAGGCCTACTGCTGGACTTTCCAGAGTCCACTTTTCAAGTATCTTTAGCTCGGATTTCACCAGCTTAGCAATCNAATATGCATAAAGAGGATTAGATAATATATGTTTCAAACCTGATCATCTAACCATGCCAGGCCTACTGCTGGACTTTCCAGAGTCCACTTTTCAAGTATCTTTAGCTCGGATTTCACCAGCTTAGCAATCTGAACTTTCTGATCCCAAGCAATTGCAAGCAGTGAAATTTTTTCTAGAGTGTCAGCGGGTGCATTTTCTGGGGTAAATGTAGAAATTAAAATTCTAAATTCATCTACCTCCAACAGCCGAAAAATAATAAAAACTTCATTCATACATACCAGTGGAAGAACCAGGTGACTGCGACATGCATCTCCATGCGGCATAAGGCATGGCACCTTCCCTGATGCCATCAGGTTTAGGAATATGAGCATAAACTTCTACAGTAGGATTAACTTTTGCCTACAGGAAACAAATAATATCAAAATAACAGGAGGTACAAGGAATCACTGCAATTTTTTCTAAAAAAATAAAAAAAATAAAACCATACCACTAGAGCAGATTGATGCGTGACAAAGATGACGACACCTTCTTCAACCACACTTCCCATCATGCTACTAATACTCCCAGTAGAAACTGCACTGCTACCCTGGGAGGACATCTGTGCACCTCCGTGAACTTCACCTGACAGTAATGGAGATGCACACACTACTCTGCTAGTTGTTTCATCTAGAAGTTTCTGCTCTTGAACATAAAGTAACTTTTAATAATTTGAGGAAGCTGACAACACTTATTAACAATACACTTATCAAAGATAGATCTTTACCATCGATTTGGAGTAGGAAATTCTATTGAGCCATGGAACCACTGAAAAACGAATCAACTTAATCACGCCCTTGCTATCCCCGCTAACCACATTAAACTGACGTGTAACCTGAGTATCCTGCCCTACATATAGCATGTGAACTACTGGAGCTTTATGTTCATTAATCACTCTAAGTGCAGAGGTCCTCTGAACATCCCAAACAGTGTAGTGCCCATCACCATACCCTGCAAAAAGCAAGTCTCCTGGCTGATTAAAGCACATGGAAGTTACTGGAACATGAGTTCTATCTCCTTGTAATCCAAGCACCAACATCTGGAATACGTATTTGCATCGTTCAGTAGGCAAAATAAGTTAATTTAGAAATATGCTGACTATTAGTTCAAGGCTGTGTAATATATCTAGTCACAAAAGGCTTAGTCATTGCAAATGCTTTGATCTAGCCAAAAACAAAAGTGACGTTTATCGTTCTCCATGAACTTTGACAAATTGAAGTAAACTATACTTGTCCAAGCATAGTCATAAAAAATATATGTAGAAGTACAAACAGGAAAATGAAGCAGAAACCGTCATCATCGTGTGAAAAGATGTGATTATTGTATTGAAAGGTAAATGTTGTATAAATGAAGAATGAATATAATAGTAAACCTTTGCATCCATGTTGTCAACTTGATGAGGAGTATATTTGCTGGGCACAATGACAATAGTTCCTTTAGACATCCCAATTGCAATGTAGTTAAAATTAACTGCCAGGACTAGAGGGGACCCATGATCTCGCCGGAAAGCTTGTGATGAGATGGTATGAGAAATGGTATTGTTGGCATTAACATCAAAGTAACCCAACAAAGTAGAACCCCTGCGTACACCCTCAAGCCTCATTGGTTGAGAAGTAACACCCTCTTCGTAATGCATTCCCTTAAATGCGTGTTTCTTCTCGAGTTCTTCAGCCAATTCAAGCGGCTTCAAGGAAGATTGAGATTTTTTTGGTGACTTTCTCCTTCCCCTCTTGCTTTCCAACTTTAAACCTAATTCTTCAACAACATCTTCAACGTCGTATTGTGAACTAGCATCGTCTCCATCTCTAGATTCATCCATTGCATTCCCCTGATCACTTGCTTCTTCTTCTCCCATTAAACTCACAATTTCATCCGAACTTATTCTGTCGTTGGAAGTTAAAGGTGGTGGACTAGGAGCAGCCATCTCTTTAATTTCATTGGATTCATCAACAGAGTTAATTTCAGCACTTACATCATTGTTGTTGTTGGATAAGAAAGATAAGACTTGTTTGTTTTCATTAACTTCATCCAAAACTGAATCCAACCTATTCTCATTAAATTCAAACTGTTTTTCATTTTCAACAGTAGAGCTGATGTGGGATTCAGAAATGAACCTTTCAAAAACTTGCTCCACAATCGTTAAATGCTCATCCACAGTAGCATCCTCAGTTGAAGTTTCATCACTAGTTAAAACTTGAGCACTCTCAGTGGGATTGTCGATAGTATCTACAGTCTCGGTTAATCTAACTTTAGCTTTTGCAGATTGAAAAACATCCAATTTAACCTCTTCTTCTGGGTGGTTACTATTGTTTTCAAGAACACGCAAACCATGGCTCTCAGAACCAGTCTCAGAACTCACCTCGGAATCTTTGGAAACTGCTGATAAAGGCGAGGTTTCCACACTAGCAACAATAGCAGTGGTTTCCAAAGCCACTTTCTGCAGAGCACCGGTATTGGCCCTTCTCAACTTGATGGCAGCCGCATGGGGAGTAGGAACTGATCGGGATGCCGCTGCTGCAGCGGCCAGAGCAGCCCCTGGCTTAGTTTGGGAGCTTACTGCCCCATTGATGAATAGCGGCGGTAAAACAATCCGGCTTAACGAAAAAGAACTAGCAGCAGTATTCTCACCCGCTGACTTAATTCTACTGCTACTAGAGCTATCAAAGCTAGTACTAGGAGTTGAACTCTTAAATTTATTGAATTCAACCACGGATGTAGGAGGGCGTGAATATGATAATTTTGGGGAAGAAGGGGGAGAGGGAGAGCAGGAAGATGAGGAATTGTTCAAAAGAATTTCATCGACCGTGCGGTGGTGACTATGAGACAAGGTGGAATCTACCTCATCGGAAGAATTGGAGTCAACTCCGTCGTGCGATTGGAGGAGAGAATCAAGATCAACTTTCATTGAGGATGGTTCCATCAGCATTAAGAGTATTACACCTCAGAAATTCAAAATCCGAATTGTAATTGCTATGAATCTTATTACCACAGTGACGTAGAAGGCAATGAACAAGAACCAGAATAATAGAAGGAAAGAGATGGGAAGAGAAGTAGAAAGGGAAGAAGATTAGAGAGAAGAGGGGAGAGGTAGAATGAAAGGGGAGAAGCCAACAAAAGAAATTGGAGGAGAAAGTCATCAAGAGTCCAACTTTATATAGGATTTAACCTACTAATAATACTAGAATATCTGTGGATATCATACCAGAATAGCAATCACCAATTTCGCAGCAGACCATGTAACCGGTTGTGGTGGAGAAAGCAGGCGTCAATGGTGGTGGATCACTGTAGGTCGGAAAAAGTGACTGCGGCGTATGGTGAGAAGTAGTGATGGTTCGACCAATGACTTGTGATGGAAACAAATAGTGGTGGTCAATAGAGCAGTGAACTCCGAGTCGGAAGAGGATTGTGGTGGTCGTATAAGATGACGACGGCGGAAAGGACAGAAGTGGTACTGGTGGTGATCGCCCGGCGAGATTACGACGGTTATGTGCGTCAATCTGATTTGGAGCGGAGAGAGATATGTGTCGCGTTAGTGGGTATGGTTTTGAGGGCTGGGCATGTGGTTTTGATGTAGGTGGGCTTATCGTAGTAAGTTGATGTGGGATTGTGGTCTTGTGTGGGCTTGGGTTTGCTGTGATATGTAATAATTGGGCTAGTAGATGGGATTTGGATCATGAGCTTTATAAAGGGAAAAAATCATGGATCCGGTATTATCTTTGGCCCAATCAATATTCAGGCTTCAAGTTTACAGATTTCAAAAAT
>CAIGRT010217383.1:0-17531 GCA_903798405.1 Fraxinus platypoda
TAATAATAATAATAAAGAAAAAGGATAGCACAGGTGGCCACGTACAGTGATCTCATTGGCTAAACATAGCTGATCTGTTGGGTCCCCTGGCCATGCAGCACATGCCATTATGCTCAATTGTCGCCGTGTCGGTGAAGTCTTTTTTTTTTTTTTTATTCCTTTTTTACTTTATTTAATTTTTATCCGATGACTTTTTTTTACCAGTTCTAATGCATAAAAAAAATAAAAATTACACAACAGAAGGTGCCGAAAAAATAAATAGAATATGAAGTATGATATTCGAAAACATAAAATGTTTCAAAGAAAATTAGAAAAGACAGAGAGATTATGAAGTTAATGGGTAAAAAAAATTTGTTTGCGCACTTATTAAATTTCTTTAAGATTGATTTTGTTGGGTGATAGAGTGAATCGAATAATAAGAAAAAGGTAGAAAATATAATTATTTTTTTCTGGTAAGAACATAAAGTGTTTTAAGAGTTGAATTAAAATATCACATTAATGGGAAAATCTGAGAATTGACAGACTCTTTTTCATCAGTCGTGTTCTTGTTATGCTTCACAAAATTTGTAGACTTTTAAATATTGTGTGACATTTTACCAAGATGAATGACATTATATGGATCTTAATAAGTGAAACAGTAGTGGACCCCATTAAAAAATAATCGAAAGCGTTGAGAAAAAAGTATAATTATTTTGATTATAAAGAATTGTAATATTACTTTTTTTTTCCGTATGAAGTGTTTTCACTTAATCAATGTTTAATACAGATTCTTTAAAATTTATTTTTAATTATTTATTCTCCTATTGAAATAATTACACGTAAACTCATAATTATTATTTTTTACTTCTTAGCCACACATTCTTAAAAAAAAAATCACAAAATTTATTTTAAAAAATTCACATCAAATATATTTCTTATAGTGAATATTGCAAGACTTTTGCCAGTTACCTTGTTCATCTTTTAGCCTCTGTTTGGTATCCATTCTTTTTTTCATTCTCATTCTTCTACTAATTTTCAACCACACATTCATCAATAAAATAATATTTTCTATCACATCAATAACTTTTCCTTCATTTTCAACCACAAAAAAGGTGTGATTTGACACAAAGAATGCATTTTTTTCTAGAATAATGGTTACCAAACGGTGCCTAGTGTTACCTTTGATAATGCAAGTGCTAATAATGCATGTATTGAGCTTTTAATTAGGGCGATTAGACCCCTATATGATTCTAAATTATTTCACATGCGTTGTGTTTGTCATATATATAATTTAGTTGTGCAAGATGGTTTGAAATTAATAANACATTTTTTTTCTAGAATAATGATTACCAAACGGTGCCTAAGTCTTAAAACATTAAATATACAACATAACAGATGACTTTCCAACTCATTGTGTAATTAATTAACACCACCCACTAATTAATGGTCCATAAAGTTAATTAAAATCATAATTTGGCACAAAAAGCAATACATAATTCCTCATATTAAAGTTAATCATGCTTTCTTTTTCAATAATGATATTACGTACCAATATAACACTAGTTTAGGCAATTAGGCAAATATAACATTAAATGGGAGGTATAATTAAATGAATTACGTAATTTTACCTTTTATTAAACCAATCACCTAACGCCACATAGACTTGTATTATAGTACTAGAAGTGTTAGATGACATTATTATTTCTTTTTACAGTCATAGTTTCCATTAACACTTGCTTTCCCTTTGACCATGAAAAGGCTAAATACATTTTAATTCTTTAAAAAATGAGTGCTCAACGTTTAACTTGTTCGAGTTTTAATACAAGATGTGTAAAAATATATATATTTTTTTTTATATAGATTTCATAATTATGTACTATATGTTGAAATTTGAGACGGTGAATGTTTGACGTCCAACAATATTGTCAAAACAATGTTCAATTCCTCATATAGACAACTCTAGCACCCTCCAATGACTTATTCCAAGGCTTGAAAAAGGGTTTTGCTATTCGTCCAAAGTCACATGAGCCCTTGACGAATAGGGTCCCTGTCACTCTAGCAAAACCTCTTGAAAAAAGGTGGAATAGTTGAAACTGATCCAATTCTACATAAAAAAAAAAATGTTGATTATTGGAGTTCAACCGTAAAATGTTGAGCTTGTTAAAAGGAATAACTCCAACAATTAAATGTTTATTATTTTGTTCATGTTTAATAGACGTAAAATTTTATAGTTATTGTGTTCTCTATAAGATAGTGACTCATTTGAGAATACTAATATTGTAATTTAATTACGCTTAGCATGTCCATACCGATGGTAACCTTTATATTATAAAGAGAATACAATGAAAGGCAAACAAGACTTGATTTTCTAATTTTTCAACCTTTTAATGCTCGACTCTTTATTTTTTCTAGGTCAATGTTTAAACCAAATTTGAGAACATCAATATTCATACCCCATACACAACATGCATGCATGTATGGACTGTGTTTGGTAGGTATTGTACATGGAGAAGCACAGTATATGAATCAATAAAATGTCTCATATTATCTGGTTGTCCTTCCACTTCGATTAGTTAGAAGGTTTGCAGTTGTCTGCAAGGGTGGTACTAGGTTCTCACTGAAATTTGGGATTATTGCAAGAATTTGTACAGGATGCTGCCACCCTGTGCATCTATGTGTGTGTATTTTTCCATCTTTGAATCTATTTATCCATTTCAAATTTCTGTACCAATTTTCTGTGCATGTAGACTGATTCTTATTGCAAAGTCTTTTCGTAATTAAATTAGGTATTTACTGAATTTAAGTCCCGACTCCATTACTTGTAGCTTGTTTGGGTGTCATTTTATGGCCAATAATTAACTATAAGAAAATGAAAACTCATTTATTAAATATACATGTGGAGCTTTAATTTATAACTAAATCCATTTAATATACTCCAATAAAAGAATCTCAAAAATACAAGTTGGAACAAAAAGAAAAAGGGATTTTTATGGGTTTCCATATTGGACTGTACTTTAGCATATGATTAGTTTTCCTTTTGGCAATATTAATAACCCTACCAAACAAGAAAGACATCTTTTGAATTTTAAATTTAACATTGTCAATTAACAAATTTAAAAGATAATGTTAATTAATTAATTAGTGGTACCTTAGTTTTGTTCTTCATCTGTCTGATTAGAGGAGTTTGTTTTGACACTATTTTTATTGTTCTGTTTCTTGATTTTTTTGAAAAAATAAATTAAAGTCGAAAATGATTTTTTTTTTTTTTTGATAGATTATTCCATGAATAATTAAAGTGACAAAGTGTGGGAATGACAATTCAAATAATGTAGATTTAGAATGCCATTTGCAATTTTGGCTGCTTCTTCAACAACCCTTCAACTCGACACCCTTCTTGCTGTAGGTTTATAAGAAAAAAACATAATAGAATTATGAAAATATTTGGTATGTTGAATTTGTTAAATATCCATGTCCTTTCAGTATGAAAATAATAACAAAAAAGGGTTTGGGTTAAGAATCTTAATATAATTAAATTAAATTAAATTATGTTAATTAATGAATGAATGAATGAGCAGCAGCTGTCTCCGGTATTTTTACAGTAGAAAATGTTTAAAGAAGCTTGCTTTTCCACACCACTCTACTGTTGGAAGGGTTATCTTGAGCATTGGGATCTTCATTTCTTCTGTATTATTAATAATAATCTCGTTTTCTTTGTACAAGTTTTTTCACATTTAACTGGTACAATATAATATGTTTTTTTATTCTGCTCTGCTCTTCTCCTCTTCAATTATTGCAAGTCAAAACCTGATTGAGACCCTCTTCCAGATGTCTCAGCAAACTGAGAGGTCAAATGCGTCAATTGGTTTTCTTTCACAGTAAATATTTTGAGTTGCCGGAATTTTTAGCTAAAAAAATTATCAGACAGTAAAATTTTACTTTGACAAACTGTTTTACCGTGTTTTTTTATATACGATAAAGTTGATTCTTTAGTGGAAAATCATCAAACAAAAGTTTGGGGTTAAAGTGAAAATTGCTTGTTTGTGCAGTTTGGCAATGAACATCAAATTTCAAAACTTTTACAGCTATGGTAGATGGTATATACCTTTCTCTATAATGTTGACATCTTTATTTAGTGTTCTCTTCAAGGTAGCCTTTGAGAGTGTGCAAAGAATCTTGTAAAAACTATTCTTTTTGGAGTCTATTCTCTGCTGTGGTTGGTGTACAAATTGTGAGCTATTTATCCGGGGTTTGGGAGTTATCCCATTGGGGGGGGAAACAGGGTTTTTGGTTCTAGTTTCTTTAATGGATATTGTCTAATTCTTGATTTTGAGATCTGAGCTATAAAGATCTCTTGGAATTATTGGAGTTTCTGGCTTTCTGTTTTGTTCTTGAATTTTTTGTGTTGTTTTCTTGTTGCCTTACAGAGTGAATTCACCATCATTCTGTAGGGAAAGAAGAAAATGGCTCCATTTTTTGACTGGGGGACTAAAGATTCACCAAAGGGAACTCCAGTGGTAGTGAGAATGGAGAACCCCAATTTCTCCTTTGTGGAAATTGATGGCCCTGATGCTGCATTTGAGCCAGTCGATAAGAGCCGGGGCAAGAATGCCAAACAAGTTAGATGGGTTTTGCTTCTTAAGGCTAACCGAGCCGTTGGGTGTGTTGCTTGGCTTGCTTCCATTCTGTGGGCAGTTCTTGGAACTATTAAGAAAAGGCTGATTTTCAGACAAGGTGTAGATTTAGCAAGTGAGAAGCTAGGAAAGGGTAAATTGTTGTTCAAAATTATTAAAGCCTTCTTAGTGATTTCCCTGTTAGTTCTGGCCTTTGAGGTTCTTGCTTACTTGAAAGGTTGGCATTATTTTCAAAATCAGGATTTGTACATTCCACACACTTCTGATGTCCAAGGATTATTCCACTTGGTTTATGTTTCTTGGCTGGCATTTCGGGCTAACTACATTGCGCCATTCGTTCAATCTCTTTCAACATTTTGTGTTGTTCTGTTCCTAATCCAGTCTGTGGATCGCATGTTGCTCTGCTTGGGATGCTTATATATCAAGTTCAAGAAGATTAAACCAACCATTAACGGGGATCCATTTAAATCAGATGACCTCGAAGGATCACTTGACAATTACCCTATGGTTCTAGTCCAAATCCCAATGC
Source organism: Fraxinus platypoda (assembly GCA_903798405.1). Classification (NCBI taxonomy): domain Eukaryota; kingdom Viridiplantae; phylum Streptophyta; class Magnoliopsida; order Lamiales; family Oleaceae; genus Fraxinus; species Fraxinus platypoda. Next base: position 5,140 of record CAIGRT010217383.1, read on the forward strand.
GTAATGAGAGGGAGGTACTATAATCTTTCCTCAAATTTTCTATTTCAATTTATTCTTTTTAGTTTCTTCATTTTGTTATGGTACTTTGTCTTCTGGTATATAGTTTGTGTCACTTAACATCATTGGCAATTCTGAACATGGTTTTCCTGAAGTTATTAGGAAGATACTTATACAGTATTCCAATAGAATGATGATTTATGGAGTTATTAGCTTAGGCTTACGCGTTGATTTGCTTAAAAACCAGTGTAAATTTAGATGAAGAAAGAGTGTCGGAGTCAATATTGAATTAGATGTTCGCATTAGTACTTTATTTTCTGTTAAGAATGTAAATAACTTTATTGTACCATATCACCATTCTTTCTGCTGAACCTTTGCTCTGGTTTGGCATAGGTATATGAGTTGTCAATTTCAGCAGTATGTCAACTTGATTGGCCAAAAGACCGTTTGCTGATTCAAGTTCTTGATGACTCTGATGATGAAAGCATTCAACAGTTGATTAAGGCTGAGGTTTCCAAATGGAGGCAACAGGGAATTAACATAATCTACCGGCATCGTTTGATCAGGACTGGTTATAAAGCCGGGAATCTCAAGTCTGCAATGAGCTGCGATTATGTGAAGGATTATGAATTTGTTGCAATATTCGATGCAGATTTCCAACCAACCGCAGATTTTCTCAAGCAGACGGTTCCTCATTTTAAGGTTGTCTATACTGGTTGTCATTTGTGAGAAGTTTGTGGAATGAGTATTGTCATTGTTACACTTACACTCATACCTTTGCTGCAGGATAATCCTGAGATAGGATTGGTTCAGGCTAGATGGGCATTCGTCAACAAGGATGAAAACTTGTTGACTCGTCTCCAGAATATAAACTTGTGTTACCATTTTGAGATTGAACAGCAGGTTAATGGGGTTTTCCTGAATTTCTTTGGTTTTAATGGAACTGCTGGTGTTTGGAGAATCAAAGCGTTGGAAGAGTCTGGAGGTTGGCTTGAACGTACAACTGTAGAAGATATGGACATAGCTGTTCGGGCACATCTCAACGGTTGGAAATTCATATATCTAAATGATGTTAAGGTAGTACTGTTAATATTGACATTTTAATTATGTGATATACTTATATTCTTTGATTCGATTATTCTTAAATATTTGAGTTTTTATTTACGAAGTTTCCACTAGAACATTGGAAATACTAATCAAACGGCCAACTTCATTTGGAAATAAAATTAGGTCCTTTGTGAAGTTCCCGAGTCTTTTGAAGCGTACAGGAAGCAACAACATCGTTGGCATTCCGGTCCTATGCAGCTTTTCCGGTTGTGCCTGCCGTCTGTCATAACTTCCAAGGTACATTTCGTGCTTGCATATATCTTTTTAATCAGTTTCGAGATGAAAATATCATTAATGGTTATTAATAAAAAATACATTTTGCAGATATCAATATGGAAGAAAGCAAACTTAATATTTCTCTTCTTTTTGTTGAGAAAACTGATCCTTCCTTTCTACTCTTTCACATTATTTTGCGTAATTCTTCCTTTAACCATGTTTATCCCTGAAGCCGAGCTTCCCATGTGGGTTATTTGCTACGTGCCAATTCTTATGACATTACTTAACATTCTTCCGGCACCAAAATCCATTCCGTTCATCGCCCCTTACCTACTTTTCGAAAACACCATGTCTGTAACAAAATTCAATGCAATGGTATCGGGACTCTTCCAATTGGGCAGTTCGTACGAGTGGATTGTGACAAAAAAAGCAGGCAGGTCTTCGGAATCCGATTTACTGGCTATTGTTGACAAGGATATGAAAGCATTGATACAACCACAGATCATCCAAGGTGCTTCTGAAAGTGATCCGTTAAAAGAACAAAAGCCTCGACTGGTTAAGAAAACTAACAAGATATACAGGAAAGAGCTAGCCCTTTCTTTCCTCTTGCTTACAGCTTCAGTCAGAAGCCTTTTATCAGCTCAAGGACTCCATTTCTACTTTCTGCTTTTCCAAGGAGTGACCTTCCTTCTCGTTGGCCTCGACTTGATTGGAGAGCAAATCAGTTAACAAAAAGGATCGATGACAGCAAAAGAATGGACGTGAAACGTCACCATTGAACAAAGCTTGTATACTACGCCACATATTGGTTAGTTCAACCAATCTTTTCGAGTGCATATCAGTCACCAATTCAATAAAGGTTTGCAAGATCATGAGAGTCATTTTATATATTTATGGTTCTACATTTTTCCATCTTTTCTATGTTAGATGGATAACGGTCACAATAGTCCTCCACATGTAAGTTATTACGGTTAAACTTTTAGTATAGGTCGAAGAAAAATCAATTTTTTCCCGTTTATTCTCAATGTTGCACCATTTATTGTATGGATTCCTGGCTTTCGGTGTATTCTGGTGTATCATATTTCACCTTATATTGTACATTGAGAACTTGATTCAATGTAAATTAGCTTCCTGTTTTTTCAGGACTACATACCTGAGAACTATTGCCCAAATAGCAAGTCGATCCTCAACCTTACGTTATAGTTGCACAATCAGTCTGAATGACTAAAAACCCTCAAAATATATGTGACGCACAAGCCGTTTTATTTCCTTGGACTAGTGCACAAAAATTCAGATTATGTTTTCAAGAAGGCCGCAGGACGGTTGACAAGGATTTGAACTGTTGTTGTCAGTGGGACGACATGTCCAACTATAATGGAAAGTTGTTATCAAAATGATCTGTTGTAGAGGACCAAGTTGATGCAATTTTCCCTACTCGAAATTCACATAAATTTTCAATTGCACTAACTATTTACGCACTCGAGACTCACCTCCATCTTATTGAGACGAGAGGTTCCATTTTAAAAGTTAAATTTTGTTAAGAGAAGTAACACAAATCTTTATGTGAGTTAATATGATCATGCAAGATGGTAGCTTGTTAGAGGCTTAGAACACACCAATTTTGGAATTTGTGTGCTCGTTTTTTAATTCTAATTTAATCGAATTGTCCGTTTGAACTTAATAGACTCTGATATCATATACCCACCTCTACCACATCTGCTTGCTTGTAAGGAGGGGTGTCGGCAGTGGCCTAAAAGAGAGGGGGAAACGACCTCAATGTTGGTGGAGCTCACGCAATTGAGGACCACCAAAATTCTGTAGGTATGCAACTTTGTGGATTTCAATCTCAGTGAAGAAAGATGGCAACTTCAACGAGTTGTTAGTGATATCAATTTTGGGACAAGTTTAGTCCTTTTATTTGTGGCCACTTTGCTGTGGTCCGCTCTATTAAATATTTGGCATTGCCTGGAGAAACTATCTTTGGATTTTAACACCCTGCCGACAACAATTCTTGGCTACTTGCATTGTTGGTATTGTTCATTTCATTTCTTTGATATCAGTTTGATCTACTTGTCACGTGTTGCATGGGATTCTTGTTCCAGGGTGATTTATTTGAACACAGCTACAGGTAATACAGGGAGGACACAAACATGTGGGGCCCACTTTTTGAAATAATATTTAAATCAGGTGGGACACAAATCCATGTGACTCTTCTGAAAAACTTCTGGCATGAACGGTTCTGTACATTCAGCATTATTCGATTTATTTAGTCGAGACAACTTTCTTGATCTTGGTTTCAAAATGGGTCCTACCAAATACGTATAAAAACAACTTTTTGATCTCGAAATAAGCTTTTGAGTTTTCAAAAGTCTTATCAAATGGATTCCAAGTGTTGTATCAAGAAGCGATCTTGGGTGAAATATTTAGGACATACATACATACATCTTAAACTGGAAATTTGAAAGAAAAAATAAAATTTGCAGCCTTCACAGGAGGAAAATACTGATCAATTTTGGTGAAAAAAAAAGACTTGGTTCAACAATTTTTAAACTACAAAAATTATGGTGCAATTCTCGTGTTTGGCATTCTTGAGAGTTCATTAATTTTCGACATAAATTCCACTAGTTACCCTGCAGAAATGCAAAACCAATGTCCGCTCGCTAGCAGTATCATATTCCCTATCTTAGGCTGAATCAACCATCATTGGCTTGTCGCAAGTCTTCCATTAAATTTCTTCATTCGCCTATGTACTTCAACCCTTTGAACGACATGACGGTCCAATACACCTTTAGATATTAAGACCAATTCCCAGATTCCTCTATTGTCCACACCTTTACATATTAAATTTTTTTCTTTTTTTTTTTACCACACATTTTAGAAAAAATATATTATTCCAACCATCAAAATTTCAAATACAAATGGGAGCTTAGTCCAAAGGGAATCACATGAATGCTCAACAATTTCAACAATTTTTTATAATTAAAATATATTATTCCGCAGAAAAAAGACATGTCACAAGAGTAGTTGTACTTGTTCTTAAACTTCCTCAGTGCATTAGATGCCCAGCTGTAAAAATTGGGTAATTATTCATTATTATTGGACAAAACATCTTTACCTTTCATATTTTGATATTTTCACTTTTAATTATACCTTTGAATGCGCAAAAAATCTTTCCCTTCATTTCTTGCAATCAAAGGTATAAATAAGGATGAAAACGTCAAAAAATGAAAAGTTTGAACCTTTCGAACAATAATTGTGAATGGTAGGAAAATAACGAATTACCTTTTTTCTTATCCTTCTCTTTCTCAAAGCATTAATGAATATATGCCAAGTTACATGTGACAATCTTTTTTATTTACTGCAGTGCATTGTTCATGATCGCCCCGTGGCACCCTTGACACGCACTCCAGAACCCACCACATTGGGGAAGAGGGGGGGGGGGGAACCTGGGTCAGTATCAGACCGGAGGTGTGGATGCCGTGACATCGTTAAAACTGGGAACTGTTTTTGGTTGAAGGTAGAAAGTGAGATTTGAACTCACCAATATGTTACAAACAAATAGTTCCTTGAACTTGGCTACTGTATGATGGTACTCATTTCAACTAGGAATGCTTCATAAGAACACTGGCTAACCAACATTATATAGATCAAAAGCTGCTTAATTCTTTCAAACAATGTACTTTCCTAATATCATACAACTAATGCAACCATCCGGCGAGCTCGAGCATTATTGTACAGAAACTTTGTTGTCTACTAACCTCTTCTTTGGAGCATTCTGTGAGTACTCTATTGATAAATTTTGGTCGGTCCGTAACCAATTGTCCCTTGGTCTATCCCCCCCTCGTGTTCAATTTCTGGTCGAGTAATAGTGTACCTTGCCATGTGTCTGAGAGAGAGAGACACGGGGGACGTTTAGTCTCAGACCATCCAAGCTGAAGTCGAACTAGTCATCATAGGGATCGGCTGAGAAGTCTGGCTCTTCAGGCTTCTGCAACTTTGGTAATTCAACGTCCTTGAGTTTTTGCGCTCCTCGTCTTGTGTTGGCAGCAAATCTCGAAGCCAGTATTGTGACTCCCAAGTGTTGTTTCACCTGAGAAGAATTCGCTGCTGTACTCTTTTTTTCGTCCTCCTCTTGACCATTTTCACCAGATAATTGCTCGTCGCGAGAATAAGAAAATGACTCTCTCATGCTTAGGCGTTTAGCCAGCATTCTCTTCCTATAACGACGCCAGGCAGCCTGGATGAAACAAGCGGCCCATGTCCTCCAGTGGTGAGAATAATACCTAAATGTGTGTTGCAGTTTCTTACTATGAAGGCGTCTAAATTGATTTGCCACAAACTTAAGGTCTTCTGCTCTTAGTGCAAAAGCTTCGACTTCAGTAAGGGCTCGGACTGTCCTTGTTGAAGAAGGCAAGTTGAGGGTAGACTTAGGGACCAAAGCCCATGCGAGCAGTTCTTCCCCACAAAAATCACCCGGTCTCAATGTTATCGAATTGAAGAATCCCGTCCTGCCTCCATTTGTAGTCGAGCTGTCCAGTGTTCCTCTTATAACAAAGAGCATCTCTGTTACGGGATCACCCTCCCGAACAATGTAGGTATCCTGAGTACTTAAGGATGACACTAGGCGCTCACATATGGCATCAAGAAGCTGATCGTCCATCTGTGAGAAGAAGGGGACCTGGAATTGGAAAAAGCTATTGTTAACCTATTATAACAACAATCATGCTACATGTACATAATCATTCACACAATCTTTTACACCCCCCTTACATGGAGGGGGGTCCCACACACAATAAAATATTCGCGCACACTATTCATGTGAGACGGGTGTACGTACACCTGGTGTACAAACAGCTTTATCCTTATAACAAAGAGCACTCATAACACAAGAAGCTATTGATAACGAAGGATAAAATTTAATTAAAATAATGTGTCTCCTCTGTAATAGCTTAAATTTTTTGATATGGCAGTTCAACATGGTATCAAAATAAACAAATGTTTTGTTCAAGTCTCGCTACCAACTATTTGCGAAAATTAAATTGTGCACATATCAAAGAAAAATAAATTGGGTTTGAATGTAAAGGGCGTGTTGAAACTAAATTTAATAAATAAATATGTCTCCTCTCTAACAACTTAAACTTTGAGATAAGGTGGTTCAACAATTTAAGCTTCAAATGACAACCATATTAAGCCTATGTCAGGTTCATATTTATAAAGTGTTTATAAACACCAAGTCACTTTTTATTCATACATTTCGAGGGACCCACAATTACGAACCTATTATCCACTACTCATTTCTATCTATTTTTAATATAAACCATTTATAAACATTGAGAGATAAGTCACAGAAACCTTTCAGTTAGAGAAATGAATTTTTACCAACAAGAGACTGAGTATAAGAAATCTTACACGCCGAACAAGGTCTAAACAAAGGTGGCGTTGGATATCACGACGCAGATCTGTAGGTAAGGTTTGAAGGATAGATTCTTCATCAACACCTCTTGTTGTAAGCCATTTGTATTGTATAAAACGCCTGACACGTTGTTGCAGATCTTCAGGGAGTTGGCGATGCCTCATCCACTCCTCAGTGTCTCGACGTTTAAGCCTCCACTCCTCGAGCCTCACAGTAATAGATTGCAGGTAGGTCTATACATGATTCATGTACTGTAAATAAGATATCAAACTTGACAAGAAAATATTCAGATAATAAATAATAAAAAATAATCTAAATGTCTTTCTTATTTTGAGTATAACAACTCAATATACGAGAAGGTTTAGAAAGAAATTGAGTCATTGAGATAAGATGTATTCACCGAAAGCAATCAAATAGATTCATTTGCAGAACTAAGAAGATCGGCAATTATTCAAATTTCTGAAAACTACGTGAGGAGCCAAACTTATATAAAGATTTTGAATGTAAATATACAAGGTAGTGTCGGGATTCTTAAATTACCTGCATGTTTCCAATTAAATGGGCAAACAGAACTAGCCCCAGTATGGCAATGAGTATCGCAAACAATGTTTCACCAATAAACATGCTCGTCATTAATGACTGGCCATAAGAACTGAAATAAAATACGAAAAAAAAATGACTCGAAATTCTTACGAAACAGATAGTCTACATAACTTAAATTTCCAATCCACAAGGAAAATCATTGTTCATCCTATGAAAATTTTGAAGGTTTAATATGATGAAACATAGAGGTTCCATATGACACAACGTAAGTGGGAAAAACCATATAAATAAGATGAGTAGAAGTTCAAAAATATACCTCAAGTTCTGTAAACCCCACCATAAACAGTAGAAGTACTTCTCGAGAAATGCAGACGAGACAACTTGGTTTCCAATGGCATTTCCAAATATCCCGTAATTAAAGTTTGAAGTACCCTCTGGATTACAATAATTGAAAACAGTAGTGCTGTTTACCCACATATTTCTGTCACCATGTCCCAGAGTGCCACAGTCCAAAAATTTAAGGGAGCATCCAGTACTTTTCGATTCGTTCCTGCAAGCTGATTTCCAGCAAGTAGCATGTCTCTCAATTGACAGCAAGTACCAAGAAGCTCCCAATACCTAAAAAGAAGTTCAAAATAATTGGAATACTGCATTTTGAGAGTAAAATAAGTTCATAAAAAACTGTTAACAGAAAATGACGCACATGGCTTGCTAACATATAGAGTACAAGATTGTATGCAGCCCCGGCCCAAGCTGTTTTTGTGACGACTCCTGTAGCTTTGATAATTTGAGAGCTCAATGGAAAAATCAGATATAATCTTGGGATATACTGGATGAGGACTATTAATACCAAGGCGTTGTTTGTATGATCAGCATGGGAGCTTCTAATTGCTGGTAATATCGACCATATGACAATCTGTAGAAAAATAAAAAGAAATACTAGAGCTAAGATTCAATTGAAAATTATTCAAATGAATAATACGTTTCTCGTTATCACGCGAATTAAATAAACACCATTAATTCCAATCACTTCGTAAAGGATGTGCTTATATCTAAGACTTCGCCATCTAACATCAAGCATCACGTCAGAGTTCAATACAAGATAGCAGAATTCTTCTATATAAAATCACATTGCCAGCGAATATAGCCATAAACCGTTTATCAGTTTCTTCAAAAAGCGACAAAAGTACATAAGTCCTCTAATTTAACTTGTATACCCGGGTGGTCTACATGACCTTTCTAAACCTTTCTCTGATAACATTACCCAATTTTATACCATTAATTTCGACTCAATCGGTTAATCTCCACACATGCATAACAATTCTTGCAACTTTTTATGCTTATCATTCAAATTTCTTCGCCAGCCTAGTTCCACTATGCATGGATTCATCATAACACCTCAGGTAGATAAGCCCTAATTTCATTCTTACTTCTAATGGATAAAGAGTAAATAAGTTGATCTCCAAATAATCATGTCATTTATACATGGTAAAACATTGTAAAGATTTTCCAATGACTAGTTACAAAAGCAAATTCGACTACCTGAGGAAGGGGAAGTGCTGCAATTGCATCGATGAAGAATTCAGACTTCAAGTACCTTCTTGCAATCTTTTTCAGATCCATGACAAGTTCACCTCTGCCAAACACCCTTGAACTAGGTGATACATAAGCAGTCCTAAATTTTATGACTACATGCAACAGATAGAATATATCTGCCACTGTCCTAAAACAGGTAATGATAATTCCCAAATTCAAATCAGTTTGCATACATGATGAATTCCCTTCATTCACTACAGAAGGGAGATAGAAAAACAATGGATCAACAAATAGTGCTACCAAACAAGAAAACAAGAAAATTCTGTTCCATTTTAAGACAATCTCACTTCCAGGATCATGTACTGTCTTTCTCTCTGGCTCGTGACCTTCTGGAAAAACCTTAAACTTTCCAAATTTAGGAATATTATTTGTTCTTGTCTTGTCCCCAAATCCACCTTCAGATTTCCTTAAAGGGACTGAAGTTTTATACAGAGGCAGTTGTTTTTCAAGGTATTGGGCCTCATTCTGTTCCCAGAAAACTTCAAGATTTCGTTTTTCCTCATTGTGAAACCTATAAATAATAAAATTATTGAACTCCATTAATCATCTTTCATTAAACCCGCAAAACTAAAAAATATATATATATGCAGAGGCAAGAAAGAACAAGAAAATACCTGACTTGCTTCTCTTTATTAAACTCCATGCCTATAATTCAGTCGTATACTGATTTTTCTGTACTGAGGGTATTTGAATAAATGGATCCATCATTCCCAAGTCTTTACCACCATGATTCTTGCTTGAAAGATGGTGTCAATTGCCAAAACTTGTCCCAAAATTTGGTGTTTAAAGTGGGAAAATGGGAAAAAGTGTCTTTTTGTGGGTGAGGTGGATGAATCCTGAAAATACGTTGATTTTGCGTGGGGTTGACTCTCAATTAAAGATTGCTCACTAACTTAGCTGTAAGCCTGTAAACTGGAAGAAAAACAGGTGGATGGTGTCACTTCTTTATTTATTTTATGCAGTAAATTAATTGTGAGAGTAGAGAGAAGGACGTGAAGGCCATGAAAGAACATATTATAATACAGTAAAGACTACATAAAGTAAATTAAAAAGGAAAATGGTGGGACAGAGGAATAGATTTTTGTGGCAGCAGATTTCCAGGCTAAAAACATGTCCAAACGTGCCACCAAAACATTTTTCTTCAGTGATTCACGTACACTGTGTTTGGTTGTGTTGAAGATACTTATTTTCTTAAACAGAATTTTCATAATTACTTTTCTTTTGTGGAAACTTATTTTTCTAAAGGATAAATTCTAATTTACTATTGAAAAAATAACTTTTAAGCAAATTAAATAAATTAATAATTACATGTTTACCTAATCTTAAAAGTTAATTTTACTAGATTTTTTGTTAATGTACTTGAATAATTTATTATTTTTAATAAAAATTTACTAATATCTTTTGTAAAGTATGAGATAATAAAAAATAAGTGACTTATTTATTTTTAATTTTGATCAGCAAGTAAATCCTTAACTTTAAATTTATTATTTATTAATAATTCAATAATAAGTGTCCAATCACTTTACTGATTATTTTGGTCTTTTATTTTTTTATTATTCAAAATAGGAAGTAATCAGTTTTGGGTAGTTCAGGTTTTTAATAGTATAAACAAGTTTCAAATAAATACTTAAAAAATTAAAACTAAAATAAAAAAAATCAATATTCTTTTCAAACTCATTTATACTTTTAACTATTTATTGAAATTTAACAGCAAAACTGACGGAACATGACGACATGAGGGTTTTCTACACAAAGAGTTTCACGGGGAGGTTTTCTGTACAAAATCTAATAGGTAGGGAGTTTTTTGCTATTAAACCATAAACCAAACATGTTATTATTCTATTCATCTAAGAAAATAATAATTTTAAATACAAATATGAATTTTACACGTCTAAAAAATGTTCGGCTAACCTTAAAGTCAATTAATGTTTACTTACCGCTTGAATAATTTATTTATTTATTATCACTTTTAAGTAAAAAAATCCCTTAATTTAATAATAAAGTATCTCAATGTTGAATTTTGAAAGATAAAATATTAAAAATTCTAGTATGTTATTTCTTTAGCAAATAAAATAACTTTAAGAATAATTCCATTTCACCAGAATTTCACCAGAAATCTCACATGGAGGTGGGTCCCACTGTTAATATAATATTGCAAAAAATGCCAGACCCCACCTGCTTGTGTGTGTTCTAACAAGCTTCTGTATGTACAGTATTCTATACATACAGCAGAATTGTAACTTTACAACACAAATTCCTCCATAATTAATGAATCAATGTGAGTGAGTGAGTGAGATCATCCTGGTACAAGTTCAACAACTAGGCACATGATGCAACTAACTTTGTCAACACCAAAAATCTGTAGGTCCCACAAAAGAAATATCCAAAAATAAAATTTTGTTGTGTCTGTACTCTAGGAGACTCACAATATTGTATTACAATTTTATTTCTATATTAATTCAATAAAGCCTTATATTTTTTTAATGTTTTAGAAAGAGTTATTTGAATTGTTAACTTCAATACTTTGATTCTTAATATTTTTTGTTTTGTCCATTTTGTAGTTTTTTTTATGTCCAATCCTGTAAAAAAAAAAAAAAAATGTATGCAGACATTCAAGACTTGTCTGTTGAATAGGAACAAGCATTTACCTTCTACGTATCATCATTTGTTGATATTAGTGCAATTTTTGAAGCCTCAACTCGTAAAAGTTGATTTAAGTGTCACGCTATGTTACTTTCATTAATTTTTTAGCTCTTTGAATTTTTACTTTTTGTTTTGTTTTCGAGAGTTTTTGTTTTGCAAGAAATCGCTTTAATTAATTATACAGATGTCCAACACTCCAATCTACCTCCATTTGGCAGCAGGCTGACAATGTGCGCGAATATTAATTGACAAAGTTGATAAATTTTTTGAATAAAAAGATAATCGATTCTCCANCGAGAGTTTTTGTTTTGCAAGAAATAGCTTTAATTAATTATACAGATGTCCAACACTCCAATCTACCTCCATTTGGCAGCAGGCTGACAATGTTTGCGAATATTAATTGACAAAGTTGATAAATTTTTTGAATAAAAAGATAATCGATTCTCCAAATAACTTATGAAAATATATATATGTATATATATATATACTTTTTTCTTTTTACAGTTACTTTAGCCCACACGGCCTTTGTAATATGAGAGCAGAGGTGTCAAGACAGACAAGCCGACCAGACCCGTGAAAATCGGCCCGGATCGATCCAGGACCACAGGCCGACCCGTGACCCGAGCGGGCGGTTTACGGGTCAAGAAGGTGTGATCCGCGGGCTTCGCAGGTTGCACCTTCATGGGGCCGCAGTTAACCTCCTGGCCCGTGAAAAAAAAAAAATTTAATTTTGAAAAAAAAAAGTAGGTGCCAACCTAGTTGGGATGTACTTATACTATAAATATTTGATAATAGTAATTAAAATGCATTTAGTTGTTATTTGTTTAAGTTAAATTTAATTTTGCAAAGTTATAAATAATTCATGTAACATTAAATT
>CAIGRT010217386.1:0-16715 GCA_903798405.1 Fraxinus platypoda
CCGAATTTTGCTAGAGTTTTACTATTTAAAGCATTGTAAGCCCTTTGAGGCAGATTATTGAATTGAATAAGAATTTTCGTGAGTTTTATCTCATATTTGTGAGGTTGTTCATCTTTCCTATAATCTTCCGCTACGTCAGTTATCCTCGTGAAAAGATGAAAGGAAAATGTCTGATCTATCAAGGTTTATATAACACGACAATAAGTTGTACTTTGTTACCATCACAAAGTTACTCAATCTTGAAAATTTCCACGTTTTTATTGGGATTTGATGGAGCATCTGCCATTTTTCTCGTCTTATGCATTGTCGTTTTAGCCAGTCACTGTGGCAAGTAACCATGCTTCGTCTAATGTCAAAGTTTAGTGCCTTTCGATTAATCCAAGGAGTTGCGTGAAACGACAGGGTTGTCTTTCTTGATTACAAAGATAATGCTCATTATTCTATAAAATATAATATAGTATATGAAAACAAAGAAATTTGGTGAACATGTGCAACGTTGATTATGTACAACAATGCTTAAAGATTCTTATAAACACAGCACGTTATGCCAACGCACACTCATGGTATGTAGATGATGTTAATGGTTCAGCCAATCCGCGGCTGACAGGGAAGCTATAAAATACATTATTCTCGAACAGCTTGCCCAAAAAAGTAATATAATCCAAAAAAATACATGTGCTGTTCTGGTGTTTATATATTTTTTGACCATCATCCATCAAAACGCGTTTTTTATTTGTTTCTGACTTCCTGTTAATAAATAAACTTGGTGTTCTCCGTTGAGTCATTGATTGCTAATTAGTTTTTGACGAGAAGAAAAAGAAAAAGAAAAAGAGCAGATATGTGTGGTGACGATTGTCAGTGCCGCCCTTTGGGGTTTCTGCTCGGCCTTCCCTTCGCCTTTGTCTCTCTACTCCTCTCCCTAGTCGGGGTTGTTATCTGGATTGTCGGGTTAGTAATAGATAGGAGCACTTTTTTTCTTAATCCAAGAAATTTAATGGTGACTAGAACTTGGACATGTATTGCAGGATTACACTGAGCTGCTTGTGTCCATGTTGCTTGTGTGTGACCGTGTTGGTCGAGTTTGCACTGGCGTTGATCAAGGCTCCATTCTCAGTCATGAAGTGGTTCACCGAGCAGATACCCTGTTAGATAATATAACTGTCGTAAGAAATTTCAGAAGTCGAATTTATTCGTTTGTATCGAAATCTTCATTGCATTTTCCTGCTAAATTCTTGTGGATTATTTCTCGTTTTCCCATAATGTTTTCCATTTATTTCTGATATGTTTTCGATGTACACCTCTTAATTTATGAAAAATGGAGAATCTAAAAGATTGGGTATGTCCCATAACCTGATCGATCTACAACGCCTTCAGCCATTGCCTCAGGAAGTGAAAAGAGCAGTTAGTGAATTGACAAGAAGCCCCAGTTTTCACTTTTCAATTTGAGTCCGACAATAATGCATAGCTTGTTTGGGCTGCATTTTAATGAGTTTTTGATTAAAAAAAAAAAAAAGGTATTTTGGAATAGTGATTTTTTTGAAGAATTTTAAGCTGTTTTTAAAAAGTATTACACAAAACCCTAGTTCGCGATTTTAAGCTATTTTCTAATCCTATACAACCCCAAACTCTCCAAACTATAAATACCCAAGCCCTAGTCCGAGTTGGTGGTTTGTTGATCATTCTTATACAAGAGAGAACACAACGAAAACATCCTACATCGATTCTATCAATTCTCTTGATTCAACCAAACTATTGAAAACATCAAAACCCAAATAACCAAAACATCAAAACACCTAGCTACTTCCATATAATCGTCATAATTTTGAAGATTCAAGAAGGTGATCAGAGTTCCGATTGAAGAAAAATGAGTTCTTTCTTGGAGATCCACGGGAGATAAACGAGTCCAAAGTTCTCGAACTGGTGCTGGAGCACGGAATCCAAGGAGTTTCTTGGTATTGGAGATAGGTGGTCAGAAAATACTAAGCTTTAGTTGAGATTCAACAGTCCGTAAGTCTTTATCGTTTATAGTGGATTGTTGGCATGCAAAGTGTTCGAAATTTTTGATCCTACAAGGGGTTTTCACCGTCATCAATTTTGTGGTGTTATTTACTTTTCTGCAATATATCAACTGCAGCAATTCAACTTAGGATAGTATTGTATGTGAATTCATGTGAATATAATTAATAATTGTGTCATGTTGCTTTTATTAATTGGCATATTTAAATTCCGCATAAAATACATATTCATCCCCTTCATTGTTAGTTGAGTCAAACATCGTTATTTTCACCTTTGAAAAGAGATATTTATATGTTGGGTTATGCTCATAATAACTTTTTGTTACTTATAGAGAAAAATAGGTTTCTACAATAATGTTATCATTAATGTTGTATTTTATCATGTAAGTGGAAGTGTAATAAGTAATAGGGTGAAGAGTGAGTATCATCCCACGAAGATTGGATATCGACCTTACTTTAATCTTGATTAACTCTAACATGAAAACACTTAATTAAGTTTATGATTTTAAATATCATTTTCTTTCCCTAAATTATCAACTAAATTATCTAAATTTAACACGGACGAAGAGTTGTAGAGTAAAATCCAATCACATAAAGCACTATGATACCGTTATTGTCAATTCTTGGTCTATGTTGAAAATCGATGATCCTATTTAAATAATAGCCTCTCTCGAGGTATAAATTTAATTGTCTCTAATTAAATAACGAACATGTAAGCATTCATTAACGAAGACTATTGCTTAATGATTTCATAAATCATAATAATATCTCTATCTATTTATAAAATCCTATTAACATTTGCTAATAGGTAGAATATCTCGAAAGCAACGTAAATCACAAAAAAACTTCTTAATAGTGATCAACTGTCAAAACAGAATAAGGGAATGACAAACAATAAACCAAGAAAGCAAGACTTTTACAAAAAAGGAGCAATTTTATATTAATTCAAACACGAAGGTCTCGTCATTAATCCTAGCCACAGAAGGTTTAATTGGACGTGATTGGATTAAAATAAAACAAAGGGATGAATGAAATCATAATCCGGATATTCTAGATAAAGATAGGTAAAACTCTCAATGATAAATTTCCTTAAAATATTAAAGATATTTTTTTAAAAATATTGTTGTGTGTGAATTTGTGCTTCTTCACGAGCAACAAAATAATATTCTTCTTGAATATTGGTACAAGGCAATGCTACAATGTTAGTCTGAAATATTGAATTAAATTGATGCTTCTTCAAGATTAATAATAATTCAATATTCTTTTGAAAAATTGGTACAAAATAATAATTTACATTCAAGTAAACATATGTTTATCAAATTGATATAGTCAAAATAAACTTTACCGCTTTACTATACAATTCAAAGTAACGAGGATATTGACATTTTCTTTGAAGGAAAAGAAAAGTTTGTTTATGAACTCAATTGATTAGTATGTTGTGTCTTTCTTTGAATAGAAGAGAAATTGATTTTCCTACCTCAACTTGGTTAGAGATTCATGAGTAAAAAGAAGAATACGTTTTTCTAACTCCATTGACTTGAACTTTGTGGTGTTATGAACTATATAGAAAAGAGAAGAAAAAAATAAATGGGACTTTCACGTGTTCTATTGAGAATCAAAGTTTTATATTTATAGAGAATAATCAGAACTGCAGGAGATATAATAATCATAATAACCATAGGAATACAATGATCATTCAATAATTAATATATAATTTATAAAAAATTCAATTATTATAAGGTACACATAGAGGGTGTGAGCCAAATTCAGTGTCTACGGTTTAGGGTTTATTCAATCTTTAAAATATAGAGTATCTTACATTTAAAAAGTTTATTGAAGACGCTCTAAGAAAATTAGTAATGCAGTTGGAATTGGTTGGGTCACAATGTAGGAGGATCCGAGTCAGATGATGCCGAGTTGTCTAATAGCTCGTTGATGGCGCTGAGATACCATGAGTTGGCGGATCAACGCAAAAATGGCAAGTAATCAACGATCTTTTCTAATTGGGGGTTGTTTTTGGACACGTTTCGTTATTTTGGCCATAACTTTGGTTACGGTTATCGGAATTGCGCTCATGACCTCAATTCGGAAAGCTCTTTTCGGCGCGCACGTTGTGGTTTCGAGGGCAAATTCCGCTGTTTTCCTTTCCGAATCCCCAATTTAAGTTATTTTTTTGCCCTTTTTAGTAATATTTCGTTTGCCTTTTTAACATAGATTTTGAACTCGAATTGAGCCGGATTTTCGGGATATTATTTCTCTTATTACGTCTTTTCTTTTGGTATGAATATTGAGATTTTGCTATTTTTAGTAAAATTTCGATAATTATGATTTTTGACTTATATAACCCGGCTTGTGGGTTATTTTCAGTGGTGGGATTAATAATAAAGATTTTTTTTTTTTTGCTTTTTCTCTTGCATTCTTCTCTGTTAATTATCTGTCGAATTTCAGCCTACAGAATAATTACTATTCTGCCTGGCGTCACATATAGCAATGCTATCATAATTTATTAGTAGATATCATCACTAATTTAGGTGGTAGTGGACCTAATTTATTCCAATTAATACATTTCTACTTTATCAAGTAATGAATCAATGATCTCACTTTTATCAAAACGGTGATGATTGTGGGCCTAATTTTCTCATAAATTAACATTGCTCACACCGTTATCTAGTGTTCAAATTTCAACTTCAACCCTTGACTTTTTAGTGTCATAAGAAGTGAGAGTTAAGCAAGTTAGAGAAATTCATCTTAGCAAAATTTGTTTATCCAATAAAAGTAAAAACATTAGAACTTTTCAAAATAGACCCGTTAAAAAGTCAAACCTCACAAATTAAGATTGTCCAAAGTAATAAATTGGTACAGAAATTAGATTTTGTTAAGGAGTTGCCATCACAAATGGAGAAGGTTGTAAATTAATTGCTCAATTGGTCCACATAATTCAACACTTCCAATAATTTGCGTGTCTGATGGCATTTTTAAAACATAACTTTGGGCTACTAGATATTGCAACGAAATTATATAAATATTCACTCATTCACCTTATCTAATGCTGTTCAAACGCTGCATATTATATGGATGGTTAGTACTTCGTAGTCCATTTCATATTGGAAAAACTAAATGCTAGTATACTTAGGGTTAACGAAGAAAAATTATAAATCGAGTAGTTTGAATAAGAAATTATTACGAGACAAGTGTTAAGTCCTATTGACTTAAGTAAGGAAGAAGATGATTTTTTTTTTTTTCTTTTCGAGATAGAATACAAGAATCTTTTTAAAATTGCAAAAGTCTACTGTAAGATTGGAACAGCTGAAGGCTCAACAATCTCAACAGACCGTGACGTTTGGGTTTAACTTTTTATAATCTAACACATTATACTGAGTTTAGGATTCAAATACTGAATCAGTTAATTTATGTCCTTTTCACTTCTTCATTGATTTCACTTCACATATCTATATGTATTTAATGGATTTATGGATATCTGCTGCAGCAAGATTCAACCTTAAGTCATTAATAGGGCTAGTGACATTTTTTTATTGAAATATTTCTCTGTCAAGTTATTGCCAGCGGCAGGCGGTTGCCCTATGGCCCTGCATGATGGCCCCATAATATTAATATTTTCAATATATGTGAGTACAAAATGTATATGGAAGGACTCGTCCAAAGTAGGGCTAAGACCCCAAAAATCTCAAGGAGTCCAGGCTCACCAGGGCAAGCCCCGTTTATCGCGTGACCATATTTATCACTCGTGAAAAGTAAAATATACTAATATAATATTGTAATCAAACATTTAGATCCAACTACACCTAGAGGTGTATAATGCGGAATAACAATTAATAAAAAACAGCAAGTCACTAATTATTGTTTTGTAAATTATTAAGTTTAATGTTAAATTAAACCAAATTTAGTAACGAAGGAAAACTCCTTGAAAAATTCTTCACGGGATCAAAAACATCCGAGCAACTTACCAAAATGATTCACTAGAAAAGATAATTTACAGTTGATCCACACACAACTAAATCTTAGTAGACTCTGACCAGCCAACATGTAAATCATCAAAGAACAATTTCGATTGTGCCCCAAGCACTTTCCAAAACTTTGGATTTTTTTTCTTTTGTGCGGATCACCAAGAATGAACCTCATCCTGGAACAATTGGAACATCAGCCGTCTCTTCCCAATTTCAGATTTCTGAAAGCTTATTGGAGAAGGTAAAGATTTTTAGTGTTTGATTTGTGTTTTGACCTTCGGGTTGAATCAAGAGAATTATGGAATATGTTTATGATCTTCAAATGATGTTCTCTTGTATAAAATAAAGGTTCAACCAATTGCACAAGATATTTTGGGAATAATTATGAAGCTTTGATCTTGTGGTTGTCATAGGATCCATGGAGGGCAACAAACTTACGAAGATCCGGCTCAACTTGAAGAGGAACCAATGACGAGATCGCGAGCAAAATAAGATTAATAAAGCTATGCATTTACTTGTTCAAGCTACGGAGGCCGCAAGTGTCAAGTTAATAAGCTAAACACCAAGTTTCATGTTAGGCATGAAGGCAAAAACAAGTTGGATTCATTGAAATCAAGAAAACCAAATTGGAAGTCAGTCGGATAACTATGCTGTCGCATAGTACAAAAGGGGATGTTGCATTTACTATTCCCCGAACAAAAAGTGAAATTTTGGTTGTTCTATCCTGTCGCGGGAGTTATAACCATGCGATTGCATAGTTCATTTTCTAGACGCGTTTTTTCAAGATTTTCCTAGAAGTCTATTTTTTGTATAACTCCAGTTATGGTATCTTTTTGATATCCTTTTTATATAATTCTGTTTTAATTAGTTTTTTATGGGTTCTCTATAAATAGGATTCATTCTTTTCATTTTAAAAACAAGACATTATTGAGAGATTAAATCAAAACGAGATTTGCTTTCTTCTTGTTCTTCATTAAACTTAATTTTGAACTTATCAAAAATTTTATTTTTGTGACGTTCAACAATTTTATAGCAAAATTCATAGTGTTTTTTTGTAATTAAGGGGTCAAGTTCTTCCATAACTTTGGTTCCTTGATTCAATAAATTATTGGGTCAATCTTAAAACAAGGATTTTAGCTTTACTGGGTTGTGATTCAATCTTTTGTGGATTTTTGAGCTACTATTGCTATGTCAGTTCACATCAGTTGGTATCAGAGCTTTGACTCTAAAATCAAAGTTACATATTTAATTTTCGCAATTTTTTTATTCTAAATCTTCAGCATCTTCGTTGTTCTTGAGCCTTCTTAGATTTCTTCATCTTTTAAGTCTTGCAATCCAATAAGAACACCAAAAATATTCAAGAAGCGTTTATGCATTATATTAGTGCCCAAATCAATTCTTTTTCGATGTTTTGGCCTTTTTGTTGAATTTTGGCACATTTAGTGTCAAAAAAATCCGAAAATTGCAAAAAATAAAATAAAATAATAATAATAATCAGCAATTAGAAAAAAGTTTCAACAAGAAGAAAATCAAAATTCCAAGCCGAATAGTATCCGATTTGATTTCAGGAATCATTTTCTTGAAATTTCTTGAAATATAAATTCATTCAAGAATTCAATTCAACCTCCAAACTATCCTTTAGAGTCAATATTGTTACGAAAAAGGTGAGAATCGAATTTAAGAAATACTTTATTGAATTTCTTACTGGTGTTTCCGTTCAATTTTCTATTCCTTCTTTTCTCAAGTCTTTCTATAGTCAAATTCCTTCTAAAATTCTTAGTTCGAACTTCACAAGGGAATTCTTTCAATTGAGATCGAATTAGTTCCATGAAACACTTTCATGAAAGTACTGAGAGGAAAAAGACAGAGTGGTGAGATTATTAGAGGAAAAAAGTCAAATTGAGTGATACATGAGTGCAAACACACGAGGAAAATATTATTCTAGTTCCTAGGATGTCGGAAAAGAAAAGATCTACATCTAGGGAGGAGAATAATCAATTCTTCATGGCAATGCAACAAAATTTTGAGGTGATGAATGTGATGTGTGGGAAATTTAAGGATAGATTAGAGATGCGGAATACATTGATTACAAACTTACAAATGGGGCAACCTAGAAGAGTTCTTAATGTTAAGAGGCAAAACATGTATTATCCTAGTGCTGAAATTGACCAAATGTCGGTAGTTGAAGTTGATAGGATGAGAAATAGAAAAGATAGGCGTGAAGGGGGCCTAGAAGAAATCCTAGAGACTTTGATGGAGTAGAGTACCCATTGGTGGATGAAGCACTTGTTACGAAGTGTAGTGAGTTTGATGATTTGATGGAAAGTTTCAAATTTCATATTATGATTAATTCTCAAACAATTAATCATATGAAGAAACAAGAAAGGGAAAAAATAGAGAGTAAGAAAGAAAATAGAGAGGTGGCTAAAAATCATGAAAAAAAAGAATAGAGTCAGAAGAGAAAAAAAAGAAATAGAGTGAAAAATAAAATAGTGAGATAGCTAAAGATAAAGAAAAAAGAGTAGAGTCACAAGAGAAAAAAGAAAGAGAGTTTTCAGATAGAAAGAAAAGTCAAAAGTGAGCTACCATGAAAAAGAGAGTGAAATTGAGAAGGCTCTAGTGAGAACTACAAACCCTTCCCTAATTTGGCTATTTCTTTATTGCAGGGTTTCGAAAACTTGGTTCATGAGGACATGCCTATTGGGTTACCACCCATTAATGGCATTAAGCTGCAAATTGAGGAGACTAACCAACCCAACCCCAAATTGGATATTTCGTTGTTATGGGAGATTGATTATTTGCTCCCTGAGGAAGTAAAGGAGTTTCAAAATCAATTGGGGAGTTTGAAGTACAAAGGAAACATGGGGATAAACATGAGTTCATTAACGGTAAAATATCATCTTCCCATATCTAGGTCAGATGATATTCTAGTATATTGCAAGAGTCTACATGGATATGATATGCAATTGAAAAATATTTTCTCAATCTTGAGTTCCTTAACTATATTGAGGTGAATTTATGGACTAAGTTAGGGACCAAATACTCAATTTCTGCTACTCATTTTAACATTGTGTATGGTCTTAATTCACTAACTTTGTTGGATTTAATTTTCTATCTGTTGTTGAAAGAGGTGGTTTAGATAAAAGGACGATTGAACAAAATGCATCTCAAGCTAATCAAAGAAAAATGGGTATTACATTTGAGCTCGGTGTATGGGTTTGGGTGCACGTGAGAAAAACACGTTTCAAAGGAGGTTTAAATTACATCCTAGGTGAGATGGACAATTCCAATTGATCAAAATGATTAATGATAATGTCTACAAGATGAATTTTTTAGGTAAGTGCAAGGTATTTACTACTTTCAATATTATTAATCTTTCTCTCTTTAATGCAGGTCAAGATTCAAGGACGAATCTCCTTGAAGATGGAGGGAATGATAGGATCCATGGAGGGCAACAAATTTACAAAGATTCGGCTCAACTTAAAGAGGAACCAATGACGAGATCGTGAGCAAATATGATCAATGAAGCTATGTATTTACTTGTTCAAGCTACGGAGGCCAAGAGTTTCAAGTTAACAAGTCAAACACCAAGTTTCATGTTAGGCATGAAGGCGAAAACAAGTTGGATGCGTTGGAATCAAGAAAACAAAATTGGAAGCCAGTTGGATAGATATGATGTTGCATAGTACAAAAGGGGATGTTGTTGCATGTACTATTCACGAAACAAAAAGCGAAATTTTGGTTGTTCTATGTTGTCGCCGGAGTTATAACTATGCAGTCGCATAGTTCATTTGTTGGACGCGTTTTCTCAGATTTTTCCTAGAAGTCTAATTTTGTTAGAAATCTTGTATGGTATCTTTTTGAATTCTTTTTTATATAATTCCCTTTTAATTAGATTTTATGGGTATTCATTCTTTTCATTGTAAAAACAAGACATTATTATTGAGAGACTAAATCAAAACGAGATCTGCTTTCTTCTTCTTCTTTTTTTTTCCATTGAACTTAATTTCAAATTTATCAAAAATTTCATCTTTGTGGCGTTCAACAATTTCAGAGCAAGGTTCATACTTTTTGTAATTAAGGGGTCAAGTTCTTCCATAACTCTAGTTATTTGATTCAATAAATTATTGAGTCAAACTTCAAACTTGAATTTTAGCTTTCTTGGGTTGTGATTCAATCTTTTGTGGGTTTCGGAGCTACTATTATTACGTGGGTTTACATCAGGTCGAATCAAGAGATCTTTGGATTGTGTTCTTGATCTTCAATAATGTGTTCTCTTGAATGAATAATTGTTCGACCACGCTAAGAAATGAAATATGACTTGGGTATTTATAATATCAAGTGTTTGAAGTAGTTTAGGGGTGTAAAACAGCTCAAATCACGAACCTAGGATTTCTTGGATAAATACGCCGCTCTCGCGCCTAATGAGCGGCAAGCCACCGCTCGAGCGCCAAGGTCATGGACAACGAGCGGCCAGTAAGCTTCTATTTCCGATCAAGTGGGAGGCAAGCGTTTGGCGAGTGATTTTGCAGCTATTTTTTATATTTGGTCCATCTTCGACTCCTTCAAGACCTATACTACTAAGCTCTGACTATTTGACTTTAATTACAACTCAATAAATCATGATTTTGAATACGGGAATTGTCAATTACTAATTTGAACCTAACAACTCTAACCAAAATTTGCAGCAAATTAAGCTATTAAGAGATATATAGCCTATATAAAGGCACGTTTGCAAAAGTAAATAACACACTGGTTAAGTTCCTTTCTTTTTGCTTAGCCACCAGCTTTTCCTTCTATTTCCTCATACTGACAGGCATGAAATTCATTTTAATCCTAACGATAATTTCTTGTCTAGGGACAGTTTCAGCTATCCCTCCTCTTAAGTACTATGACTCAATCTTTAGCTTTGGGGACTCACTTGCAGACACAGGAAATTTTCTCCTCTCAGGAGCACTTGCATTTCCAGTCATTGGAAAACTTCCTTATGGTGAAACATACTTTCATCGTGCCACCGGGCGTTGCTCTAATGGCCGACTTGTAGTCGACTTCATTGGTATGAACAATAACTACATTCTCTTACTCATAATCATTTGTGTTAACAAAAAATAGATTTATGTACTCGACTCTAAATTTAATGTGTAATGGTTTGTGAAAATTTAATGTAGCGGAGGCATATGGATTACCTTATCTGCCACCATATTTGGCACTTGCTAAAGGTAATAAAAAATTCGAGCAAGGAGTGAATTTTGCAGTTGCTGGAGCTACTGCAATGGATGCAAAAATTTTCTATGATCGCAAGATTGGACAGATCTTGTGGACAAATGATTCATTGAGTGTTCAACTCGGGTGGTTCAAGAAGCTCAAATCCACGCTTTGTTCCACCAAAGAAGGTAATTTTACATGGAAATTATCTGTAATAATTTGCATGGAACAATGCCATGTTAGCATTTTTTCTCATTTTCAAGGAAAAAAATTACTCAAGATAGTGAATATTTTTAAATAAGTAAATTACTTATTTTCAACTTTCTTCAATAAAAACTTATTTACCTATAAATAAACTTCCTTAAAAATAAAACGTTGAAGCTTTAAACACGCACAAAACAATCAAAAGGTATGCATATTATGTTCTAAGAGTATATAAATATTACCAAATAAGATGAGATGACATTTCATATGATATCATAATATGGGCGTGTTCGGTAGAGATTAAAATCTGATTAAAATTGAAAAATTAGTCATTATTGTTGACTTTTATTAGACGAGTGGGACTCAATACTGACTATATTTTCAATTTTAATTGTATTTTAATCTTTACCAAACGAGCACTATATGTGAAAATTTCATTTTTTTAAGTTTTTGATTGAAAAAAAAATTATTTATATGTAAATATATATATATATATATATATAAAAATCATCTCTTTAACAATTTAAATTTTAAAATAAGATGGCTACTTAAATAGGTATAGTTAGACTAATTTTTACTCATGTCTATGTTTTAAGAGCTAAGTTTCCTTTGCGTCTAATGGACCTCGTGCCAAATTAAGATATAGGTACTACTGAATGCGAATACGTATCCGACAATATTTTAACTTGTTATTTTTCGACCATAATTAGATAAATTCTTTATTTATTTGGTTTGCAAGTAAATGTTAATTACTTCATTTATTGTGGTGACAGATTGTGCAAAGTATTTTGAAAAGTCTCTATTTCTCGTGGGTGAGATCGGTGGTAATGACTACAACTACCCATTTTTTGTTGGTGGAAGCATTAAACAACTTAAAGCTCTCGTCCCGCTGGTAGTTGAAACAATTGTTGCTGCCACAAGTGTACTTCCCTACCCACATTATTTACATCAATAATAAATAATAAAAATGTTCTTACTCTTATTTGTTTTCTAATTTAGGGTGACGTTGATGATGTTGATTTAGAGTCTGCTTGATATGATTTTTGAAAAAATCAAAATAAAATTTTGAGATTTAAAAATTGCTTTTGAACCAATTTAACTAATTTTATGAAAGTAAAAGTCATGTCAAACGAACTCTGTACATCTCTTTTTTCTTCTCACATGCAAAGAAATGCAAATATTTGACCTAAGTATCATTTACGTGAGAATTGAACTCTCAATTTTTTATTTTATTTTTTCATAATGCCCCTTTTTTATGGATATTAAAATCAGGTTTTCAACAAGTTTTGATAAACGTTGATGAAATGCGTTGAGTCACATAAAATATGTGGTAAAATTAATTATTGAGTCCAACTTAGATTAAATTTTCGATTGTAATCTCTAAAAAACATGGACAATATGATATTATAAATGGTTGTCACGTCAACCAAAATCCGTGCTTTTAGTTAAATTTGTGAAGGTGTCAAGAAAAAAATGCCAAGTTTTGATTGCATGGTAAGAGATAAATTTCACAGAATGCGTTATTTTTCAAGAATATTAATTAAGGACGCGAGTCTGTATTTATAAAAATATTTTATTTGTAGATGTTGATAGAGGAAGGAGCAGTGGAATTAATAGTAGCAGGTAACTTGCCGATTGGGTGCAATGCAGTGTATCTAACCTTGTTTAGAACACCAAATAAATCAGCTTATGATCAAAATGGCTGCTTAAAAGCGTATAATGCTTTCTCCAAGTTCCACAATTCTCAGCTCAAACTTGCCTTGGAGACATTAAGACAAAAATATCCCCACGCTAACATTATTTATGCTGATTATTATGGTGCTGCCAAGAGATTCTTTCACGCCCCGAAGCATTATGGTAACAAACTTCACTGGATTACTATTTATTGCATTTCATTTTTCATTCTGATAATCCCATTTCACGTTCATAATATGTTTTTGGTTAGGCTAAAACCTGAAAATGAAAATAATATTGAAAATGGACTGGCTGGGCAGGATTTTCCGAAGGGACTCTTGTGGCATGTTGTGGAGGTGGTGGACCATACAATTTCAACAATTCAGCAAGATGTGGTCACACTGGATCAAGGGCTTGTTTGGATCCATCAACTCATGCGAATTGGGATGGAGTTCATTTAACTGAAGTTGCCTACAGGCATATAGCTATGGGCTTGGTTAAGGGGCCCTTCACTTCTCCACCTCTAACATTTCCTCCAATAAATGATTTTTGAATGATTTTCTGAATGTGAATGGAGAAGACAATGGCGATCACATTCTTGTGTGTAATGACAGTTAATAATATTATCAGTATCCAATAATTTCTTGAACTGTCGGTTTCAATATATTTGCTTATGTGTTAGACATTTGTCGCATATTTGAAATAAGGAACTATGTTCACAAATAGGAATTACACGCTCCACTGCTATAATTTTGCAGATGTGTTATGCAGCAGCTGAGAATTGTGCCGAGATTCACTCCTAACACCCTCCGCAAACAGATGGAAAGAAGACAGACCAACAGTTTGGAACGAAAACAAATAAAAGGAGGCCACGTATGTCCTTTCGTGAAGATATCATCCACTTGATCATGAATAGAGATGTCCGTAACAATAATTTCACGATTCACAACCTTCTCACGATCAAAGTTGTAGTCAATTTCAATATGTTTTGTATGAACATGGAACACTGGATTTGTAGCCAAATCTATGGCACTTACATTATCACACCATAGCACCGGCTGCGATGGTAACACAACCTACAACTCTTGAAACAACATGCTAAGAAAATGAAGCTCGGCAATAGCCATTGCCATAAGCGATACTCTGTCTCAGTATTTGATGGAAACACCACATTTTGTTTCTTGGCAAACCAAGAAATGAAGTTAGTGCTAATAACACCATAGCCACTTGTGGACTTTCTATCTTTCGGACTGCCTGCCCAATCGGAATCACAGAAGGCATTGAGAGAGATAGATGATGGAGTATAATAGAGTCCAAAATCAATGGATCCCTTAAGATACCGAAGCACATGTTTGACTGATAACCTAACCAATGAGCTAAGCGTGGATTATGCATAAATTGACAATGTTGATTAACAACATATGCAATGTCAGGACGTGTCAACGTGAAATATCGGAGTCTACCAATTATTTGACGATACTAACTTACTAAGTGGGATCCTGGAGTAAGTCACCAGCGTGAATAAATAGTTTGGTACCACTGGTTGGAGAAGTGGCTTGACACCTGCCATTTTTGCACTATCAAGTAAATTAGAATTATATTTTGTCTGTCAGACCAGTAAAGTTTCGAGATGCTTGAATGCCCAATTCAAAGGCTTAAGATCATTTATGATGAAATTGTCCTTAAATTTGTCAATGATAGAAAATATTCCACGCTCATGACATCAAGATATTATGATATCATCAACATAGATAAGTATAAAAATTGTAAGGGTAGATGAATGAAACATAAAAAGAGAATGGTCAACGGATGATGCCCACAAAACCAAATTTCAGTATTTGCTGACTGAAACGTTAAAAACTACTGACATGGTGCCTGTTTGAGACCATAAAGAGTTTTGTACAATCTACATATTATCTAGACAATTTGGATCAACAAATCCTTTAGGTTGTATCATATCTCTTCAAGAACACCATACAAGAAAGTATTGAATACATCCAACTATCGAATTGGCCAATTAAAAGAGATTGCAAGATCAAGTACTAATCCGGCAGTGGCGGGTTTAATTGTGGGATTGAAAGTGTTAGGATTTATGTTGTATTGGCAATTCTTTAGACAAAATGATTATTATAAAAGAATATGATAGTTATAAAAGGGTTGTAAAAGTCAAGGAATCTTTTAGAGAGTTGTACAGATGAACTAGGAGTATTTGGGTTCGAGTATGGAATAAGGAAAAAGAGTTGCCGAATTTACGCTAACATGTCCCCTAGTTTATGCTCCAACGGAAAAGGCAAAATCATTGTTGCCTGCCTATCGCACAAGTACACACCTTTCGCTCGCCTTTCGTTAGCCAGGCACTCGAGCGACAGTGTTTTTCAAGAAATCCTAGTTTACGTTTTTTAAGAGTTATATCTATCCTATATTACCTAAATACCTCTTATTATAAATACACAATGCTCAGTACGTTTTTGTGTGTGATTGATCATTATATTACATTTTCATAACATCATTCCAAGATCTAAGAACGCATCCAAATATTGAGATTAAAATTTTGATTCTTGAGATCAATCAACCACAAGTTGGGAAAAAATCAAAGTCAAATAATCCAAAACACTTACTTCATAGATATCATCAGAAATGTACTTTCTCAATAGCTTTCAAAGGTTGCTGAAAATTGAGGGAGTTGGACCGCAATCACAGGAAGAGTACAAAAACGTGTTCTTGGTGATCCGCAAGAGATAGACAATTTCAGAAGATCGATAGTTGGTGTGAGTGAAGCACGTTCCAACGGGTCTTGCAAATTGTAGGAATTAGATTAGCGAGTCTAGTAAGTTTTCTAGGCTGGATCATACTGTAAGTTCTTATTATCTATAGAGGGATTTATGGCTTGGTCCCGGAGTTTTTATCAAGTTAAGGGTTTTCTCCGTCATCAAATCTTGTGTTATTTATTGCTCTACTTATTATTGTGGAAATTCAATATAGGATAAAATTGACTAAACATCTAGAACAATTAAAAAGTGATTTGTTGATTTTAATTGATATTTTTTAATTCTGCGTTATTCACCTATTAGGTGATTTTAGGGTCGAACTAGTAACTTTCAAGTTGTGTCAAAGCCCAAATTTGATTCATAACCCTAGATTTCTAGATGAGTAGTTCATTATCTGTCCCGCCATATTTTGATGGCAGTAACTATACATATTGGAAAGTTAGAATGAGAGCCTCCTTGAAATCTATGGATGATCGTATTTGGTTGAGCGTAGTGAATGGTTGGACCGCCCCATGTAGATGGTTGTAGGTGTAGTTACCCCTACTGATATTTCAACGTGGTCTAAGAAAGATTTAGATAAGTGTAATTGGAATAGTAAAGGGCTTCATGCTCTATTTATGGTGTATCACCTGAAGAATTTAGGCATGTGTCTATGTGTGAGGTTACTAAAGAGGTTTGTGATATTTTACATATCACACATGAGAGAACTTAGGCTGTTAAGAATTCTAAGTTATAGATGTTGACCACTAGGTTTGAAGAAATTATGATGAAGGATGATGAGACCTTCGATGACTTCTATGCTAGCTTGAATGACATAGTTAATTTTACCTTCAATCCAGGTGAGAGAATTTCTAAGCCTAAGATTGTCAGAAGAATCTTTAGAT
>CAIGRT010217390.1:0-15214 GCA_903798405.1 Fraxinus platypoda
GCAGCCCATAGAGTTGAGAAAGTACGTGAAGTCACGGAGAACGGAACTGTAGAGTTTCTATCTTCCATTGTTCAAACGTAAGGGAAAAATAAGCGCCGACGAATGAGGAAAAAAATGAGAAAAGAGATCACTCAACAAATGTCAGTATCGTGCTTGAAGAGCTTCTAATCGCCGGGAATTTCTATTCGCCGGGATGTTGCCGGTCGGAGCTGGAGAAGGCGGCTGGAAGTTCCTTTGATTTCCCAATTTTTTTTGGCGCCCTCAGTTTTCCTCTCCTTTTCAGATAAGAAAATTAAAGAAAGAAGAAAGAGAGAATGGGTCGTATTTGAAATGGGTCACACAAGTTTTTAATCTCAGCCCTCCATTGCTGTTCAATCTCAGCCCTACACCTCACTTTGTCATCAACTTTTGTCATCCAACTTGGTTAAAGTAGCATTATTCTTTTTTAAAATCTAGTCAAACTATTTGATTGCACTCCATCCGCTTATTTCTTGGTTCCCTAATGAATTGCTGAGTGTAATTTTGTCTATGTTTTTAAAAGACTGTTCATAAAAGGTGATTTTGATACTTATTTTTAAAAAAGACGACTACTAAATTCGAGTTGAACATGTTTGATGGAAGGGGTATATAAATTTATCGGGGTAAAAATTAAAAGCAATTTTGATGCAACAAAAATGTGCAAAAGCCTTAGATAATTCTTGACCTGCTAACTTGGAATCCCACCAAGATATCTGAATTAGAAGAAATAGCATGGAAGACAATTTTCTTATATTTTTCTGAAAATGTACTGAGAACCATTGGTGATACCAAAACTGCTGCACAATTGTGGTCCAAACTTCAGTACCAGTATGTGACTAAAACTATTACAAATAAATGCTACTTGCTAAAATTATTCTTCTCTTTTAAAATGAATTCTTCTGTTAACTTGGAAGAAAATTTGAATAGATATACAAAACTGACCCAAGACGTAGTAAACTATGATGAAAAACTTTCAAAAGATCAGTTGGTTGTGGTTCTGTTAAACTCCATAGGTGAAAGGCATAGAAATCTAAAGAATATTTTAGAATATGGTAAGAATGAGATCACTACTAGTATAATAATAAATGCCTTAAGAAATAGAACTCTGGAGGTTAAATCTGAGTCAAAGGAAAATCAAGGTGGACAAACATTGATGATGAAGAGTAAGTATATGGTAAATCTAATTATCACTCTAAAAGGGAAAATTTAATGAAAATAAAAAGAAATGGGTGATAAGTCAAAATTCAAGAATAAAGGGTAAAAAATGTTATTATTGTGGGAAAAAGGAACATTTCATAAAGAATTTCTATAAAAGGCAAAATGAATTAAAAGAAAAGAAGAAAGATGACATGAATGTATTTTTAGCATATAATAAATAGGAAACTGAAACTGGAGTTTGTTGGTTAATATGGTGAAGAAATTGAATCAAGAATGTATTCTTGATTTTGGCGGTTCTTTTCATGTGTCCTTATAATAACTGGTTTCTTGATTTTGAAAAAACCAATGATGGGCAGGTTAATATGGGAAATAATATTAATTGTGAAGTAAGTGGAAAATGTGGAATATGGACAATAAAATTGTTACTAAAAAATGGTAATATTCTACTACTTGATCAAAAGACTAGATTGTTCCTGAATTAGAAAGAAATTTAGAATTTCTAGGTGAACTAGATGATATGAAGTTTGATATTAAAATTGGTAGGGGATATATTAAAATTTTTAGGGACTGTGATTTGATCACAAATACCCCCAAATAAACATGGTCTTTATTTCCTTAAAGCAAAACTTATTTTGGGACCAACTGTAGCTATTTTAGATGATAAATTTATCTTTGCAAAACTCTGGTATGAAAGATTGGGGCACATAGGAAGGAACTATTTAAATATTTATAAAATCAATGAGTTTTTTGAAAAATTAATTTTGGTGAAGTTACGTCTTGGGAACAATGCGTGATTGGAAAACAAGTCAAGTTGCCTTTTCTACCTAAAATTCATAAATCAAAACAATGACTTGAATACTGAGCCTGCTTATGCGATCACAATCTGATTTTAGATATGATCATTTACGAATTTTCAAGAAATGTTTGGGTGTTTTTGTTAAAAACTAAAGATGGAAATTATAATGTTTTTAAGAATTGGAAAACACAAATAGAAAATCAAATTGATAAAATAAAAATAAAAAATTTAAAAACTAATAATGGCTTGGAATTTTGCAAAAATGAATTCAATGATTTTTGTAAATTGTATGGTATTTTGAGACATAGAACTATGACTTATACTCCTCAACAAAATGGAATTGATGAAAGAATGGATATGACCCTACTTGATAAAGTGAGAGGCATATTATTGAGTTTTGGTCTTTAAATTTCAAATTGTCGAATATGTGTGGACACAAAAATGTGTTGATTATTCTCATCTTAAGATTTTTTATTGTGCTGCTTATGCTCACCAAAATGTTGAAAAATTAGAATATAGATCACTTAAATGTGTTTTCTTGAATTATGATGAGCAAGCTAAAAGGTACAGATTGTGGGTAAAGGAGGAAATAGGTTACAAAGTTATTATAAGAAGATATGTCATTTTTAATGATTTCGTCATGTCATGTACATATTTAAATTTAGGTGGAGTCATCTTATTTAGAAGAAAATGAAACACAAATTCGCAGAGAAAATTGAACTTTGGAGGGTAGCGAGGTTGATCAGGATGATGATCTTGTTGATCCTACAACTCTGTCCCTTGCTGAGTATCAACGCACAAGAAACAAGCAAAGAAGGCAAATCAGAGCTCCTGCAAGATTTGGTGGTATTGACTTTGTATCTTTGCTCACTTATCAAGATAAAACTGGAAATGAACATAATGATAAGAAACCGATTGATTGTAAATTGATCTACAAAATAAACGAAAGGAAACAAGGACATGATAAAGTTAAATATAAAGCTAGGTTAGTAACAAAATGATTTACACAAAAAGAAGGTATAGATTATAATGAAATCTTTTCTCCTGTAGTTATATACACTACGATTAGAACCATTTTAGCACTTATTCCTCATTTCGGGTGGGAACTTGATCAGTTAGATGTAAAGAATACGTTATTACATGGAGAGTTTGATGAACATATTTAAATGATACAACCTTTCGGTTTTATAAAGGGAGATCCTGATAACCTTGTGTGTTTATTAAAAAGATCTTTGTATAGTTTAAAACAAGCCCCAAGACAATGGTATAAAAATTTTGATTCTTTTGTATTGAAGCTTAGTTTTCAAATAAGCAAGTATGATGTGTGTCTTTACTGTAAATGTAAAGGTGTTATTAATTCTTTATACATGTTATTATATGTTGATGATATGATCTTAACTTGTCATAATAAATCTAAAATTCCTGATATCAAATAGAAAATTAAATCTAAATTGAAATGAAAAATCTTGGTTTAGTTAAGAAAATATTCTTCAAATGCAAATTTTATAGGAAAAAGAAAATGATTTGTTATTTCTAAATCAACATAATTATGTTAATAAAATTTTGAAAAACTTCAGCATATTTAAATGTAGAACTGTTACTTTACCCCTTGAAAACCATTTTAAGTTGTCTTCTGAATGTTGTCCTAAATTTGAAGAAGATTTTGATAGAATGTCAAATGTTCCCTATGCAAATGTTATTGGATGTGTGATGTATTTAATAATATGCACTGGACCTGATCTTGCAAATAACATTAGTATACTTAGTAGATTTATGAGGAATCCAAGAAAGGAATATTGGGAAGCCTTGAAGTGGTTATTGAAATATTTGAAAGACACTTCTAATCTTGGATTAGTGTTTAGCAAGAATAAGGAAGGGGTAACATTAAATGAATACATTGATTTTGATTTTGCTGAAGATAGGGATAATATGAGATTCATATTTGCTTATTTTTTCACTTTGTGTGGTACTGTTATAAGCTGAAAATCCCAAATTACAAAAGGTTGTTGCATTATATTCAACAGAAGCAAAATATATCGTTGCAACTAATGCAATTAAAAAAGGAATATGGTTACATGGACTTTTAAATGAATTTGGTTTGGTTGAAGAAAATGCAGTTTTATTTTGACAACCAAAATGCTATTCATTTGAGTAAGAATCCCATGTTCAATTATAGAACAAAGCATATTGATGTTATCACTTTATAAGAGATATCATTTCAAAGAAAATTCTTAAGATTGGAAAGATTGCTACTTAGTTCAGCCCATCAGATATGGAAACCAAAGTGATACATTTAAGTAAGTTTAATAACTGCTTAAAGCTATTATCCATTGATTCTGTTTAATTGCTTGTACAAGTACATGATTATATGAAACAAAAATGTTGGTGATGCACTTTTGTACTAAAAAAGCCCAATTCTTGGTAGCAAGGTAAAGATGTTGTGTTGTGTTGTGTTGTGTTGTGCGCGTGTGCAATGTGCTCCCAAAATTGCCCTAAAGACGCATTTCTAAAATGCGGCTTCGTAAGTGGAGGCTTTATACCAGATGCTGACACGTGGCTTGCTAATGGTTGTTTGATCTGGTTTTTGGATTCTTCTATGGATTAAAGCGTTGCATCTGGCCCTTTGGTTCATTCTTGCTTTTGAGAGGTTTGAGAGAAAACCGCTTCATGTTCTCGTGTTCTTCACAATTCTCGAAAATCGCATTTGAGATTATCAAATTTTCTTCTCTTTTTCTGATTTTTAGTTTATATTCTTGATGAAATCTGTAAAGCACGTATTCTTCCTTATGTTCCGAGTTTCAAAAAATGGATAGGTGTGGTTTGTTGAGCTATTGGTGAACAATAACTCAAGGGATTGAATCTTTTAAAAAATAAGGGTATGTTCTCTTTACCATTTTCAAGTCGTTTTCTGTTTTCGATTTTCCAAAACAGTGAAAACGCGTTCTCTTTCCTATTTTTGAAAACGTGTTTTTGAAAACAAGTTAAAATTTATGAAGAAAGCCCAAAAATTTTCAAATCGTTTTCTGTTTTCGATTTTCCAAAACAATGAAAACGCGTTCTCTTTCCTATTTTCGAAAACGCGTTTTTGAAAACAAGTTAAAAATTTACAAAGAAAACCCAAAACGACAAATTTGTTGTTTTGGGTATTTTCAGTTATAATCAAGTCAATTTTCAAAATGCGTTTTGGGTGTTTTCAAAACAATTTTTCAAAATACCAAAAAGAACACATTTTCAACAATCTCAAAATGAACTCTCAAAACACAAAACCTAAAATGAATTCAAAACTCAAAACACAAAATTGAAATACAAAGAGAACAGCCCATAAGTCTTTCATGGCTTGATCTTTGTATATTATGTACATTTGTTGTAACCTTGGTTGCTGTTTTGGGCCTTTATAATGCAACAGAGCATTATTCAGTTTTGTGGGTGTTTAACCGGGGATTAAGTATTGGAAGTGATCATTGTATCTTTGAGGTTTCGGCCGAAAAATTCTTGGTGTTCTTATTTTTATTTTCTGCAATTCTACTTTTAGAACTTCAAGTATTTCTGCGATTAATTGTGTTTACGTTTGAATATGGGCCTTTCACAGTGAACTGTAACCTATCAAACCAAACTTTATATGTGTTCAATTTTCGAACCAAGAGTCGACATACGAGGCTATGAGCCAACTTCGAGAACGTGATATCAAGCTTTTGAACCTTTTAAACTTGGTCATTTAGTTAAACTATAAAATACATTGTAAATCAACCAGTCTATATGAGCTTAGCTTCATTTGACTTACAGAGAGCTCATCCGGCATGTTCGAAAATAGACAAGACAAGCCTAAGCAGTGTTTTATGATAAGAAGTCTATGCTTGAACATCCTAAGATTACTAGAGCGATCTCATTTTCATCCTATGAAAGATGCATATAGTACTATGAACTCTATACAAGCAATAAGTGTAGGACAAATATTATAGTCTACTCGTAGGTAATTCTCCAAGAAGATCATGTAACGGTTATTTTTATTTATACCCATAAGTAACTGCCAAGCCAATGATAAAAACATTTCAAGCTCGTGGACTTTTTCATCTTGCTTGTTTAGATTAAATTTAAACCCCTGTTTGGTGGAGATTAAAATCAGATTTTTATCAGATTTTGATAAAAATTAATGAAATGTTTAGTTGAAAAGTTGTGGGACCTATGAAATACGTGATTAAAATTAATTGTTGGGTTTAACTTTAATAAAAATCTAGATTATAAATTCTACTAAGTTATAAATCATGCAAGTTACTTGAAAGCTCAGTAGCTCGCTCAAAATACATATAGGCAAAGCTACAAAAATATTTTATGAAAGCAAGTCGAGTTTAAACGGTGGGACTCTTGGAAAAGATGATTTGGTCGTATCAATTTAATTTCTACAATACAATATTGAATTTGAGGAGGAAGTTGAAAATATGAAAATAGTATAAAGATTATTCTTTATGATATTTTGTTTAATTGTTTGAAATTATTTTCTTGAATAGTTGATTGTGAGATTGTCACACAATCTTTTCCTTTAGAGATACTTGTAGTCCTAAAAATTGGATCTTCTACTTTAGAATAGGGACACAAATTTATTATATATATTTTTTATAATATTCTAACTGTAATAATGGAAAAGATTTCGGGTACCTAATTGTCCAGATCCTTAAGTTTCACATTGAGTCTTGATCACATGAAGTGGTAAACAGCTCTATTAAAGTAGAGATATAATCCAAAATTTGGTTCATAGGAGGAAGAATTAATGATTATTGTAGAGACTGGTTGGTCAAAGTGGTTTTAAGAATAAAATGAAGTTCCTCAAAAAAGTTGACTTTCCATTAGGAACAATATATGTTCATAACAATTGATATTAGAGTTGGGCACAGATAAAGCACTTGGAGAATGAGTAAAAATCGTCGATGTTATGTCTAATTGTCAAAAAGAATTTTGATGCAAGATGAACGAGTTATTAGAAAAATTAGATGCAAATTTACAATATTTATCGAATCACGAGTTCTGACTTAGCCAAATTTGCATGGTGAAGACAAAAACATAAAAAGAAAAAAAATTGTAACTATTGTAGACCAAAAAATTTAGCCCATGTTTTGTGATATTTTGGGTGAATATTTTTAAGAGAGTTTATGTTCTCTTGAGTTACTGTCTTTAGTGGGTTTGTGAAAATTTTTGGTGATTCTTTGTGAATCAATCGTTGTGTTTTTGAGAGATAAGTGTTCTTGTACTATCTCGGTGTATTGGTTGAACTTTTGTAACCTTCATTGTCATTTTGGACTATATAGTGGAACATAGTATAATCCAATTTATTGGATGCTCAACAGGGGGATGTAGGCGTTAGAAGTGGTCGCCGAACTTCCGAAACTTAGGCCGAAAGAAATCGCTTGTGCTATCTTTAATTTCTGCACTTTTATTTTCTGTGAGATAGTTTTATTGTTACTTCTCAACGTTAATATCGTGTTCCTCGCCCTATAGTGGTATCAGAGCCATTAATGAGTAGTAAGATACTTGGATCTTGGAGAAACTGGTTGATCCGCAGCATATCTGAATTTTTTGGAATTGCTATCAAGCAAAATTGGAAGAAAATTTGTTTTCTAAACTCATTGGGTGAGATCTTTCTACATTTTTTTGTAGAGTTCACTTTCAAAAATTAGGGTTTCTTGATTTTCCCTTAATTTACTATACACATTAACCCAATTGAGATTAATCTTTGTCCAAAGGCTCCTATGAGGTCTTGAGAATTTGAGATAAATCAAGTACGGATGTGTACCTGGAGGATCTTGCATGAGGAATCTTTGAAACATAGCTTTATGATCTCTGTTATCATGTTTTATTTTAAGTTTTCATCTGCATATTCTTTGTGTGTGCTTGAAATTTGTAAAATCTTGTTTTGCTAAGTGTATTACTGTGATTTGTGATTGACACCAATCTGTACTCTTACTGTTCTTTGCAAATTTGTGAAAATTGTCTCCAATTTGTGAATCATACTTGCCTATAACCGGCTTCTGCTAAGTTTGAATATTGGTGAAACAAAAATTGCTTCTGAATTTTGGACTAAGATTCATGCTAAATATGTGACAGAAACTACTCCAAATAAGTATTTCTTATTAAAACAATTCTTTTATTTCAAAATGGATCCTTCGGTTGATTTGAATGAAAATTTAAACAGATTTACAAAACTTACCCAAGACTTTACCAACTATGATAAAAAACTTTACAAGATCAGATGGATGTTGTCTTATTAAACTTCATTAGTGACATATATAAAGATATCAAGGTTGCTCTAGAGTATGATAAGAAATAACTTACTACTAATATTATAATAAATTCTCTAAGAAATAAGGCTCTAGAGATGAAAGCTGATTCTAGTAATAGTCAAAATTGAGATAATTTGTTAGTAAAGGAGAGAGTTTTTGGTAAATCAAATTATCACTCTAAATCTTTTATTGAAAATAAAAATAAATTGAGTGATAAGAATAAATCCAAAAATAAGGCTAAAGGTAAGGAGTGTTGGGTCATTTTGTTAAAAACTGTTTTAAGAAGAAAAATGATTCAAAAGAAAAAAAGTTTGATGATGGGAGCAATGCTTTAGTGTATAACAAAGTTAAGCCTCAAACTGGTCTAGTCCTATTTAATGTAGAAAAACAACTGAGTGATGAATGGATATTTGACTCAGGTTGTTCCTTCCATATGTGCCCAAATAAAAATTGCTTTCTTGAGTTTGAAAAAATGGCTGAAGGGCAAGTTATAATGAGAAATAATATTACCTATAAAGTTAAAGGGATATGTACAATAAAATTGTTATTGGATAATGATAATGTTCTATTCCTAAAAGGAACTAGGTATCTTCCTGACTTGAAAAGGAACTCGGTGTCGTCCTTAGGTATGTTAGATGATATGGAGTATAACATAAATTCGGGTCAATGACATATTAAAACTCTTAGGGGCAGTGATTTAATCATTAGCACCCCTAAGAGACATGAACTCTATTTTCTGAAAGCTAAACCCCTACTTGGCTTAACTGCTTCTGCTGTATCTGAAAATTTTACACTTGCAAAATTATGGTATGATAGACTTGGCCATATTGGCAAAAAGAGTTTGAAATCTTTACACTCAAAATGAGTTTTTGAAAAACTAAATCTTGGTGATTTTAGTTCTTGTAAACAATGTGTTATAGAAAAATAGGTTAAACTATGTTTTCCAACTGGAGTTCATAAATCCAAACATATACTGGAATATTTACATGCTGATTTGTGGGGTCCTGCTGCTGTGTGCATTTTGTCTGGTTTCAGATATTATTTACTGTTCATTGATGATTTTTCAAGGAAAATTTGAGTTTTCTTATTAAAAAATAAAGATGAAACATTTTCTATTTTAAAGATTGGAAAATTCTAATTGAAAATCAAATTGATCATAAAATAAAAATTTTAAGGACTGAAAATGACTTGGAATTTTGCAATCATGAATTCAATACTTTTTATAAAGAACATAGTATTTTGAGGCATAAAACTGTTATCTATACTCCTCAACAAAATGGAATAGTTGAAAGAATGAATTGGACTCTATTAAACAAAGTTAGACATATGCTTTTGAGTTTTGATTTGCCTAAATTGTTTTGGGGTGAAACTATTAAAACTGCTGCATATCTTGTTAATAGAAGTCCTACCAAAACTTTAAATTTTGAAATACCTGAATTTGTTTGGTCTAATAGTTATGTGAATTATTCCCACCTAAAAGTGTTTGGTTGTACTACATATGCTCATCAAAACATTGAAAAATTAGAACCTACATCACTTAAATTTGTTCTCCTGGGTTATGATGAACATGTTAAAGGCCACAAATTATGGGTGAAATGTGAAAAGGGGTATAGAGTCATTATTAGAAAAGTTGTTATTTTCAATGAATCTTTAATACCATATTTAGAAGGAAAAGAAAATGTATTGACAGATAAATATGTTCAAATTGAGGTGGAGCCTTATCAAATTGAGCAAGATACTCCTATACCTGTAGTAGATGAAACTGGTATTGAAGAAGATATTTCTATACCTAAAAATTAAAATGATCAAGAAGTTGAGGTGGAGCCTTATCAAAATGAGAGTCTTCCTGAAATCGGTGGATGAGCGTCTCTGGTTGAGATATGCTATAGTTGCAGGTGTAGTTACCCCTACTGATATTCCAACTTGGTCTAAGAAAGATTTAGATGAGTGTAATTGGAATAGTAAAGGGCTTCATGCTCTATTTATGGCCGTATCACATGGAGAATTTAGAAGTGTGTCTATGTGTAAGGTTGCTAAAGAGGTCTGAGATATTTTACAGACCACACATGAGGAGAGTGGAAAGTTTATGGCCTTCACTGCTAAGATTAAAAATTAATCTGATAAAGACAGTGAGAAGATTGAGGAAGTAGATAATGGTGAGCAATCTGAGGAAAATTCTAAAGATGAGGATAGATTCGTGAGGCTTATCAAAAATTATTTGAAGAGAGTCTTAAGATTAAGAAGGTGAATACCTTTATGAGTCTACTTTGTGCCTCAACAAATTAGATACTGTAAATCGATCCTTAGAGTCTAAGATTAAAGATTTTACAGGTTAACTTGATAAGTCCTCTAGGAGAGTTAGTGAGCTGACCGTTGAGAATGAGAAATTAGAAATCCGGGTTAAGAACCTTCTGAGCGAACTTGAAGATTCCAAGTCTTAACTTCTTGCTTTCTCCAGTGGATCTCAAAAACTGGACAGTCTTTTGGGGTTGAACAAGCCCGCTGGTAATAAGGGAAGCCTAGGATATAATCAAAACGATCATAATAGGGCTAGTACTTCGAAAACCATTTTTATCCCTACCACCAACCAGCCTATGCATGTTCTTAATCCTGAACTCAAGAACAAGGGTATCGTAGAACAGATGCCTACGAGATAGCATAGGACCTACCAACTTAGGAATAGATATCAACGACCACATAACTTTGGACCTAGGTTTATCCCTACTTGTTTCAATTGTGGTGAGTTAGGACATATAAGGCCATGATGTCATAAATTCTTGAATAGAAATAGAAATCAAAATTTCAATAGAGTTAGAAATCAGGATTTTGATGGTCGAATTAACTTTCTTATTAATCAAGTGAGTCATTTGACCAAATTTATAACAAAGTTGACTCGGGATAAAT
This sequence comes from Fraxinus platypoda, assembly GCA_903798405.1. Lineage (NCBI taxonomy): Eukaryota > Viridiplantae > Streptophyta > Magnoliopsida > Lamiales > Oleaceae > Fraxinus > Fraxinus platypoda. The sequence continues at coordinate 11,149 of CAIGRT010217390.1, forward strand.
CTTCGACTAGTCAGGTTTGGATAAAAAGAAGTGATATGAAAAAAATTAGAAATTGATCGTGGTGCTCTTAAAGGTAAGAGCGTTTGTATACCTAATTGATTAGGTACTTTTGATGCATGCTTATGCTTTTATTTAATTGATTCATTCATTATTGCATGCATCTCATTTTTTTATTTGATTTTACTTTTTGGGTAGGTTGAATTTTTTTAAAATAAAAAATTGGAAAATAAAAAAAATAGAAGGAAAATTATTTACTACAACATGATATATGATTTACTTGAACATGTATGTTGTGACCAAGTATGAGTTTAATTGATGTGCTGTAGCATATTTTCCATTACTTTGTTTAGGTTTATGTGGAGTATTAAGTATATGTTTTCTTCATGTACCATCTACACTGCACACACTATGATCTTGTGAGTAAGTCTTGTTCACATATGTGAGATTTGGGATGGCCGTCATTTGTTGGTAAGGCGACCTTGAACATGGATTAACCTTAATTTAGTAGACCTAAACTCATCGAGTATATCCCCTTAAATAAATTAAAAATGTTTCATCTTATACTCATCGTCGAAGCCAATTTGAGAGTAATTAAGCTCGAGGGGTTTCTCATAACCAGATGCCATATGGTCAACTGACTTGGAGACATCGACCCAAAACTCATTACAGAGGTCATCTTAGTCGCTTAATGGAGAAGAGTACGCACATAAGATGTGAAAAATTGAGGAGAAAAATGATGAGCTTAAAAACAAAAATATACATTGTATGAAAATGTATATATGCTCAAAGTCAGAGGGAGAAAAGAATAATTTTTCGTGAAAAATGAGTTTCATTTAAAGTTTCTAATATGTATTATTGGTTTGACTTTCATTAGTAGAGGAATAAACTTATTCAATAGTGATGTTTAGTATATCCTTTCTCACAAATATAAGGTTTGGAGTCTTAATCACAAGGAAATAGTGGCACTTAACACACATGAGTCACTTGTACAATTTACTCCATTTAGACTTGAACTGAGTATGTGGGAAAGTTTACTGATCATTAATTATGCTTGTGCATGGTATCAACTGCATTTTTGAGTTATTATATCTTTGTCATTTGTGACAAAAAATGGGAAGAGATGATGAATTGCATTGCATTTTAAATTTTAGTTTTAAATAATGAATTGCATTTTAAATTTTAGTTTATTTTATAGTAAGGGGGAGATTTTTTTGATAGGGAGATGATATTTGAATATATAACTATATTAAGTTTTGATGTTTAGTGATATCAATGTTTGGTTTTGGTGTGTTGGCTTACATTGATATTGCATTTTAGCTGGTATGTTGTTGAATTTATGAATAACCGTCTCAAATGCTTTTATTCATATTACTGTTTCACAGGCTTTTACACTTGGTATTTGAGTTATTTTTTAGGAAACAGGCTGGACAAAGTAAAAGCAAAATTCAGTCGAGTCAGTTGGTTTTGGGTAGATTAGCTTGAATCTATTTGATTTATAATACATGTTTTGTCACAGAATGCAAAGTGGAAGTTTGTTAGGTTTTAAAGTTATTGGCAATCTTTTGACAAAACTTATTGTTGTAAAAGAGTCTTTAAAAGTCAAAGTGTTAAGTGGTAAGTTAGAAGTCAGAGGGTTCGAGTATGGAACGAGAAGAAATGTGTTGCTGCAAGTTCGCTAGCCTTTCGCCCAGTTGATGCTCGAGAGGCAAAAACAGAAGCTGTGTCGCCCGCCTGTCGCCTAGACTTCGCTCGAGTGACATACCGTCGCTCGCCTGTCGCTGAGCTTTCGCTTGAGCGACAGTGTATCCCGAGAAAACCTAATTCGCATTTTTCAAGGTTTTTATCCAGCCCATACTACCAGAAACCTATACACTATATATATGCATGCCACCATTCGAATAAACAATAGTTCAACATTGAGAAAAACAAGGGATTAATTCCTCCATATCATTCTTAGATTTCAACTTTCATATTGAGTTCATCATTGCATTGAAAAACATCAATCTCACATTAACCAAACACCAAACCACTTACTTCCATAAGATAACATCTATCAGAGTTCTAAAGATCAAATAAGGTGACCGAAGTTTCGGTTGTTGGAGAATGAGGAGTTCTCATTGATCCATAGGAGAGACGAATTCAGAAGGCCAGTAGTTGGTGCAGGAGCATGCAATCTAGGAGGGTTTTGGTAATTACAGTCAGGATGTCAGAAAGTACTAGAGTTAGTCGAGTCTGTCAATACTGTAAGTTGATTCGTTTATAGTGGATTTTTACTATCTTGGGCCCGAAGTTTTGACTTAGTTATGGGTTTTTTTCGTCAACAATTTTCAAGTGTTATTGATTTTTCAGTAATTTATTATCGGCAGGAATTCAACATAGGATAGTAGTGCATGTGAATTCATCTAGATTAATTAATGAATGTGACTTGTTGCATTTATTAATCGGTAAATTTAAATTCCGCATAAACACCTATTCACCCCCCTCTAGGTGTTAGTTGGGTCAAACTTCATTACTTTCATATACCAATTTATCTCAATCATTGGTATATCAAAGAACATTTTGAACTCATGAACAATGTCAAGATTTAGGTAATTCATACGTCGGTCACGTAGAATTTAATTCTTCTTATGGCCATGCTATATAATTACATTCTAACACGTGGTCGAGTTCAACGTACTATGAATGCACTAGTGTTACAAAAACATTGTTCTACTATCATGAAAAATTATTAACCCCAAACAGTGGTTGAACAACACTACGACCTTCACAAAACAAGGTAAAAATCCTTAATTAATGGTTATAACCTTAAATCATTCTTGATCAAAATATAAGCCATGTCACACCGCGTTTTACCAAGCAAAGTTTTGACTCATATAATTACAAGTGATCACAGGTACTTAGCCACTTAGAACATCTTCGAAAGACTCTCCAATACAAAACACTCTATATTTTAGAAAGTTCATGCTTAAAAATAAGTTTCAATAGACTCTCTATTTTAAAATTTTAAAATAGAAAGTCAGTTTGGCTTTCTGTTCGTAATTAACAATGATTGCATTTAATAAATTATAAATTTCAATACTCTACAATTTAATTATTCAAATTAGATTTAAATTGATTTTTCATTATTATATAAAATTATTATGTCGAATAAGAGATGAGAAGAAATCAATATATATTTATTGGAAAAACAAAATAAAGAGTCAAAATAGAAAGTTTGTTGGAGTGCATAAAAACAAATTACTCTCTAAATTTAAAGTTGATATCTATTATACAAAAGATGTTCTTTGTAAATAGTCTATTGGAGATACTATTACTTAGACAAATAATAAAGTGCATTATATATTTAAATATAATAATAAAATATATAATATTATTAAGTGATAATTGCAGTTGAGGCATCGAACATTTCAAATAGTGGCAGACTTTCCCCTAACCTTTCAATCGTTGCAGTCGTCACCCCAGACCTTTCAAATCGTAACAGATGAAGCCCCAATGGATGGATTACATCCAATTTGTTGTTAGTTGACCCAAAAAAAATTAATTTTGACCACATTTTAATCAATTTTAAAAGGGCAAAACAGTAATTTAATAGTTTTTCCATAAAATAATTAAAAACTTAAATCAAAAACCAAAAAAATGAAAAAAAAAATCTNAATCAAAAACCAAAAAAATGAAAAAAAAAATCTATCTTCTTCATCAACCCCAACCACGAAGTTTTTACCCAATTACGGGGTTTTCTCCGTCAACAATTTTCAAGTGTTATTTATTTTTTAGTAATTTATTAACTGCAGTAATTTAATATATGATAGTTGCACATGTGAATTCATCAGGATTAATTAATAACTGTGACTTGTTGTATTTTTTAATTGATAAATTTAAATTCTGCATAAACACCTATTCACCTCCTCTCTAGGTGTTAATTGGGTCGAACTTCGTTTTTCCAAGTGTAAAAGCACTTGAAACAATAACATGAATAAAAGCTTTTGAGACAGTTATTCATATATTCAACAACATACCAGCTAAATTAAGATGCAATATCAGTGTAAGTCAACACACCAAAACCAAA
>CAIGRT010217418.1:0-13470 GCA_903798405.1 Fraxinus platypoda
AATATGTGACCTATCGATAAACTGTTATCTATAATTTTTTTTTTATTCGTGACTAATGAAGTAAATTGTGACCTATAAAATTTTTAATTTGTGACCTCAAAATGATTTGTGATCTATAAAATTTCTGATTTGTAACCGTAAAATGATTTGTGACGTTTCAATTTTTGATTTGTGATCGATGAACAAATTGTGACCTATTAATTTTTGAATTGTGACTGTAAAATAATTTGTGACCTATAAAATTTTTTATTTGTGACCGTAAAATAATTTGTGATGTTTCAATTTTTTATTTGTGACCGATGAACAAATTGTGACTTATAAAATTTTTGAATTGTGACCTATAAAATTTTTTATTTGTGACCGATAAACAAGTTGTGACATATAAAATTTTTGAATTGTGATCGTAAAAAGACCAATAATTTGACAATTTGTGATTGTCTACTAAGTTGTGACTTATAATATTTGTGATTTGTGACCGATGAATAAGTTGTGACGTATAAAATTTTTTATTTGTGACCGATGAACAAATTGTGACTTATAAAATTTCTAAATTGTGACCTATAAAATTTTTGATTTGTGACCGTATTGTGACCGATGAACAAGTTGTGACATATAAAAATTTTGAAAGCTCTAACAAAGGCCTCTCTTTTAAAAAAGAATTATTTGTCAATTTAATCAGCCCAAATTATTCTCTTCAATACATATTTGCCAATTTAATACTGAAAATGAGCATTTAAGACCATTTTATTTCGATTGTGATGATTTTTTTCTGCATATTTTGACGACTTTCTCAGGTCCTAATTCAGGAAGCAACACTAAACATCAAATTGGCAATATAAATAGCAAAATAAACAAAACCTGAGAGCATCAAATGTTCAAGGGATACAGTTCAAATGTTTCATATTCAATTATAATCCTCATTCCTAGAAATAGAAATACCTCAAAATAAGGTGTCAATAACCGACAGTTGAAAAATTAAGAAAATTCCTTTTTACATGTCCCAAAAATAAAAACACAAAACTGATGCCAGAATTTAGCTACCTCTGAATGACGTGAAATTGCAGCTCACTGTACAAACTCCTCGATGCAGCTACAAGAAGACAAACTTCTTCAAGTTGACTGTTCTTCGCCTGAAATTGTGGTTGAGCTCGACTTGGAGTCTTTGTCCTGATTAACAAACACTACGTTACTTTCGTTTGTCGGATTTTCAGATTCGTCACTTCCTGAGGCAGAAGTTTTCTCATGAGAAGATACAGCTTCTCCACTAGATTGAACATTAGCATCTGAAAGCTTATTAGAAGAAGCTGCACAATTTCCAGAGCCACCAATGTTTTTGCTAGAATCACTAGAAGCTACAGCTTCTCCACTAGATTGAGCACCAGTATCTGATGGCCTATCAGAAGGGGCTGAAGAATTTCCTCTGCCAACAGTGTTTTTGCTAGAATTACTAGAAGTAATCCACATAAACTGCAAATTGTGGCCTTGCCAGCATTTCCCATTCAAGAATGCCTTCTCAGCAGAATGCCGTGTCGTAAAAGAGACACGAGCTGCAACATCTGATGGCAGTGAAGCATTACTAGTTTCTTGAGGCTCGGACTCTTCCAGTTCCACAGAAGAAAGATCCCCATAACTTGAGAAGTGTTCCTCTAAAGCAGCAACCTATAAATAGAAAGTTACTCTTCGTACCATTTATCACGTAAAGAAAAACAAGAATGCTTATGAAAAGATCCTAAGGCATATGCCAATGAGGCAATGACACCACACTCAGCCTAAAATGATAAAATATACACAACTCCAATCAAAGGAAATAACTGAAACTAGAGTTCTACTTTCAGAATGGATGTTCACAACATCCCATCCCCCCTCCCCCCTCTCACCCCACGACAAGAAAAACAAAGGGGACAAAGCCTACACAGAAACACTTGAAAATTTAATCACAAGTGTGCATTATAGCCATTTGATATGTATGAACCTGAGGGAGTCAGCTAGAGGTAACATGGCAGTAAAAAAATTGCAGATTTATTCAACAAGTCTTTCTCGGTGGGCAAACTCTTGCTTCTTGACCTCTCATATTCATCCATCAAGCAAAAAAATAAAAATAAATAAAGAACAAGATTGACAGAGAAATTACATCTGCAAGGCCATCCGGTAAGGGCGAAACAACTTTGAATGATGTAGGGCGATTGTCCAGTTTGAATCTATTGATCAAAAAAGGTGTCCTTGCCCCTAGAGGGGCCAGTGGACGAATTAAAGGTCTTGAACTCGGAGATTCCGGCAGAGCTGCAGTCGAATTTGTAGTGAAACTATTTGGTGTAGCGTGCTCGGCAGATTTTTCAGCAACCATGTTGGCTCTTGGTGTCGACCCGGAGGTTTCAGCTTCCACAGGATCAGCCAGTGTGTCCCCTTTAAGCCTTTTGGTGGCCGGATCTGACGTTAAATCTTTGAGGCCTGTAGCCTGCAAAAGTACGAAAACTTAAAAAGAGTAGCCAACCATAGAAGTCAACCAGAAAGGGTACAGAATTTACAGTCTTGTGTCATTTTCTACTCTTTAAAAGGGAAAACATAATTTAGTAAATGCAAAGAAGCAAGACAAGTAAACGACTAGCACAGACACAAGACCTCACTTTATCTGGTAACTAATAGTAGTAATTTTACCCCAACCCACCCAATGCGCTTCCAAAAGTGAAGTTCCTACGGAAACATTAAACCCATATCATCTTTCCTCTCACCACTTCCAATATATAAGGTTTACACCCTGAATTGAAGGACAAAAACTAACTCTTTTTTGAAAAATATCAAGAGCACAAACGAAACAGAGCAAGAAACAAAGATTTGATGCAGGCAAGCCAATACCGATTATAGCTGCCCTCTTAGGGTATCCTTCCCTTCACGGCTGAAGGCAAATAAAACAGCAACTCTAATATAAATAGAATGCCGGTTCCAGTGGCATATATTAAAAAACACACAAGGGAAGCAAAGGTACAAAGCCTTGAGCACAGAAAACACCAAACTTACTAGCTTAGAAGATTTCTTTTAGTTTATACTAAATTAAGGACATAGAGAATTACATGTTTTTCGAGTTTAGTCAACTGGCGCCGGAAATCATTTCGTTTCTGATCAAGCATCAGCTGCTTCTTACGGAGTTCTTCCTTCAAAAGCTCTAAACTTTCCAGCTTGTTCTGTAAAGGAGGTGGGGCCTTGGGACTGCTGGAAACAGTGGGCTTTGGATGATAATAGGCTGGCACTTGAGCAACAGAAGGATGGGCATTACTGTCCTTGCCACCTGCAGATTGAGAATTTTCTATTCCTTTGTCAGGAGCAGATGGATGGAGAAGAGCTGGACAAGGTGTTACTCCCCGGGGAGTAATGGGCACATTACTGCTGCCACTTACTCTATCATCAGGAATGTTGTCCCTATTTGCCCACCAAAGTTTAATAAATCGATTACCCATTACAGCATCAGGCGCCTTCAAAGCAGCTTCTGCTTCTTCCCTATTCGAGAACTGAACAAAAGCTCTTTCATTGTTCAAGGGGATATAAATGTCAATGACCTTTCCAAATTTTCGAAAATGCGAAAGAAGAGCCTCCTTTCTGTTATCTTTCAGAGGAATGCCTTTGACAAATAGGGTGCAAAGTGCCTTATGAGATGGCTTTCGGACATTGTGTCCAGAGTCACTTTGTTTCTTGAAAGTCATTTCCTTAAACTGAGGGCCATTTTGATTCACATTCATCCACTTTCCATGATCAGAAGCATCTTGTGAACCAGGGTTTAAAGGTTCCAGATCTTTGCTATCAGTTTCAAGATTACTAGAGGAAGTTATTGAAGGATTGATTTTCTCCTTTAGTCCTGATCTATTTTGTGAACTACCTACTCTTCCCCAGACAGATGAATTTTGGGATACAGCAGTAGCAGCATTTCTGGTTGCATGCTCATCATCGAAACCTTCAGAAAACTTACGACTGGAAGGATCTGTATCCAAAAAAGATTCAGTATCGTCCACATTAGAAGGATTAAGTGCTAGGAGTGCTGCTGATGTTTCAGTACGATCATTGGTCCACAAAGGCTGGTCAGGATCATAGACATCAGAGCCTCCTGTCATAGAACCACCAACAAAACCATCATTCAAGCCTAAACCATCATCAGTCATTGCAATCTTGCTACTTTTTCCATGTGAAGCTCTGCCATGCATTAATGTGCCAGAGGGAGCAGGAACATTAACTGCAGGGAAAGTGCCATGTCCAGCAGGAGTTCCAAGAAGCTGTGAGCCAGGAAGTGAAACAGGGAGATTGAATTGTGAAAGAGACTGCAATTTCAGAGATAATGACTTAAACAATCAGTCCTTTTGCCAATTATACAATTGAACAAAAAAGTATGATTGCTCAATACGCATTTTCATGGCATACCAAACTACGTACCACTACACAGCTGTTTGTTACAAACTAAGCCTCCACTTGGCAAAATTATAAATCATTTATAAATGGTCAAACTTCATTTTCAATCACACGTTTCAATAAACCCACAAGTACAATCTACTTATCTACCACTCATTTCTATCTATCTATATATTAAACAGTTTATAAATTCTTCCAAAACAGAGGCTAAATAAATGGATGCAGACAGATATTGAGATTTTCAGAGGAAGGCTTGTCAATCATTGATTTACCTTAAAATTAAATCACCAATTGTAAATTATCATCATCTTATGACAAAAAAAAAAATTCGAATTGCCACCAACTTGGACCAAAATATATTCAGTCATACAATTGCTTGTGCAAGTAATGCTAGAAGAGTTGGATATACATTATCGTCACCTTCTTACCCATGATTTTCTATTGAATTTTTAAAATTTCCTTTTAATCGTGTCCAGCTAGCTATAGGTTTACCTCTATGTTCTATCTCCAAGGATCCACATTTTCTCACCCTACCCTCTCGCTTTTCCATAAAATCGCACCAGTTCTCCTTATTCTTACTAACAATTGTCTCACTCTTCCTACATTAGGCATGCATGCACATCTACCTTTATACTTTATTTGTGATTTTAATATTTCTACCAAGTTTGATTTGCTCATCAATACTTTGTTCTATCCCAAAATTTGATATGAAGTACATTATCCTTTCATTCCAAGAATTGGGAAGCATTTATGTAGATTCTTTTATTAGTTTTGCAATAAACTTGTGCAGTTTTTGAATAGGAGTTGGCACACCACACCAATTTCAAACCTGTAGAGGTGCTTCTCTAGTCAATTCTTTTTCATGATTAATTTATTAAAAATGAAAATTCAACTTCGTATAAATTCTGTTTTACCTGCAAAAGATGTGTCAAATACTGTTGTCTTCTCTTCCATTTGTATAACTATATAAAATCTTGGAGGTAAATGGGAAACTTTCAACTACACCACTTCCAAAATGGACACCCATGTTGAAATTGAAATGTTGATGCAAAAAGTAAAAAACAAAAAATAAAGTTCAGTGCCACCCACTGCGACAGTTTCAAATTTGCAAAGGTTATTGTATCATTCCATAATAGAAAGTTCCTAGTCAATTTCAAATGAAGAGATACCTAACTATAAATTGAAAATGGATTAAAAAGACAATATTCCTCAGATGGCTTGCTTTTCTCACGAATTATGTGATTTGTGGATAAACTAAGATGTGAATTTATAAGCTGACATCTCTAATTTTAACCAAATATCATTCAATAATTTGTCGTGTATTATTCAATACTTTTTGTAATTCAATGTTTTCCGTGGGGCTGGCAGCTAGTATTTTCCATGTCAATGAAGAAATTGAATGCAGGTACTAACTCCTCTTTTTGAATAATGAATCATCTGACTCTTATTAGTACTTCATATATGCTGAATTTTCACTGATCACCACAAACATTCTATAAATCAAGGGAATTCAGAAATATAGAATTTATCAAGCAGACAGATCAACATACCTGAACATCTTCAACAACTATACGATTGACACCATGCTCCATTGGGCACATGTCTCCTCTTAAACAAAAACCACGCTCCTCGAAGTCTCTACACCTTTGTCGAGGAATGACGATATTCATTGCAGGACTGATAGATGGTCTGAGTGAACCCTGAAAACCTAGAGGGTGAAGTGTGTCGAGGGCACCATTAGATATTCCTGGAACTAGTCCAAATGCATTCCAAGATGTACTCTGGGCATTAGAAACGTTTGGAAGCCCCCTCCCTGAAAAGAGACTAGAATGCATAGTACCGGGCTGAACCAGTTGCGATGCAATATCAGATGAGCCAAGCCTGGAATCACGCAGTCCCCAGGAACTAGGTTCCCTTCCCCTGCCCCTACCAGGACCAGCTTCACCTGACATTGATTGGTTCCCTCTGTTTCTATACTTCAAATCTATACCAAATGCGGTTGGGTTTGGACGTCGCTTCTCAAACCTTGCAGATAATGTACCCCCTGATTGAGAATCACCTCCACCGTAAATGTACCCATTTTCAAAGGGCTTATTTCTTTTCCTATATGGTCTTGTAAAAACTTGATCCAGAGCATCCCGTTCCGAAGATTGAGAACGGGTCTCCTTTTTACGATGCTTATGGTTACGATCATCGTCTTCATCTTCACCTTCACTTACTTCCTTCTCCTCAGGATCACTGAGACAATCAGAAGGTGAAAGACCCGGCTTTGGAGAAGAAATTTTCAGCTCCATGGAATGCATGCAATGCAAATTTGGGTATTAATATGTCAAGAATATTCGAAACTGCTATACTTCTATAAGATAAGGTAATGGATCACTTCATTAGCAAAATGAATTTACGATTGCTCCAGTACCTAGAAGAGGGAAAGGAACAAGAAAGAGAAATCCATTAACGAAAAACATGTGTATTAGTTCCACAAAATAAAGAAGTGCAATCCCCGTAATATTAGTAATGTCAACAATCATGATAACTCAGGGATAATAAATCAATTTCATATCAGAATTTAACTAATGCAAAAGCTTAAATTGTCAAAACTACTAGATCAGAACAAATCAAAACATTTGACCAGTTTTCTACCAAAGAATAAGGGTCCGTTTGATTGCAAGGGTGGAAAATGGATGGAAAGAAAATGAATTCTAGAGAAAATAATTGCCTAGAACTTGTTTTTCAGGGAATTGTTAATTAAGTGTATTTGATTGGTATAATTTTTCACCCGAAAAATTTTAAAAGTTTGGATCTTTTTGTGTTCGCTTGGCTTTGTTTTACATGGAAATTGTCCATTGAAATGATAATTTTTTCCACAATTGATTATAAAATTTGTTTTCATTGCCAAAAAGTAAAACAAAGAACAAAAAAAAAAAATTTCATAGAAAATCATTTTTTTATCAAAGTTTAGTGTTCGTTTGGCTTTGTTTTTTATGGAAATTATCCAGGGAATTTTTTTTTTTACAATTAGAAATAAAATTTGGTGACATTGCCAAAAACATAAAAAAAAAAAGGAAAAAGGAAAAAAAGAAAAGGTGGAAACCATTTTCCCACTAAAAAAGTGGGAAAAGGTTCTCATCATTTTGGAAGAAAAAGTGCACGTGTAAGACATAACAAGAAAAACATTTGCCAGTAAAAAAAACCTATCAAACACTAAAAAAGTGGATTTTCCATGGAATTGGTATCCTATCAAACAGGGCCTAAGATTTTTTCTATTCTTTATGGAATAGAATGAAGAGAACATACTTGATAGTTGATAATGCACCCACAATACTTGTTTTAATTAAAAATACTGTGATTCAAGTGTACATTCACCAATGTGCATAGTAATCTTTAGAAAAAGAAGACTTAGGTAAGAAATGAGAATACATTAATCAACTATCTGTACGATTCTTTGATAGAAAGCAAAAAGAAAAGATAAGAAATGAGAATACAAGCCAACTAAAATTAAAGGAAAGAAGATTTATGTGGTAAAGGAAAGAAGATTTATGTGGTTGAGTCATATTTTACCTACATAACCCACATTCATAAGAGTAACACGATTTCAGTAGAGCGATTAAAAGAGGGAGGGATTGACCAAAATTAACTGTTGCTGAGGATCTATTTACTTTACATTTCCTAGTAGATCTTGCAATGAACAAAATAAAATGATAAAAAATGATTCATGTAGCCGATCCTAATTTATTTTAGGACAAGGCTCATTTTGTTGTTGTTGATGATTTTATTAGGAGAAAGCAGTAATGCAGATCTAGTCTAGTACATTAAAAGAAAGATAGTCAAAGGAATCAACTACACAACTAACATGCACTACATGCTGGCTACTTTATGCATGCACAAGAAAAGGAGGGGGAGCTTCAAATACAAAGTTTCCTCCACAGTTATAATTACTTTTATGTAATGAACATATTTCTTGATCTATTATATATTCATAGACTATCAACATCCAAAAGTTTTATCCGTCTGACCAAAAATAAAAGCATAAAGGTTCAGTTTGGCACTTGATTTGCGTCTGACTTGAGAAAATCAGTCACTAAACTGCTTCAATGATTCAGACCAAACATTACAATTTTATTTTGTGAAGGCTCACAATTGACAGTAGAGAAAATCCAAGTACTTGCATAAATTTTCTTATGAGGTTTCCATTTGCACAATCAGTCAGTAACTAAAACATCCCAGATTTTGTCAATAGAGCTCAACATCTTTAATGCAAGTCATCTTTTAATTAGAATGATACAATAAAACCCAAAGTAAACAACATTTGATGCACTTTAAAGTAAGTTGGGCAACTGTCTTTTTGACGCTTAAATGCCTAAAGAATATCTTAAATTTGTATGAATTCCCAGCTCAATGCTTTAAAAATTATTACTCTAGCAGGCATTCCTATTACAAAACTATAGCAGGAAGGAAATAGAACTGCTCACAGCCAGCTAAAACAACATTTCCCATAGACAGCTATTAGCATTACTTCCAAGCACGGCGCATATGAAGTATAGAAACAAGAACCCATAAGAATCGAAGAGACACAAATATCGGGCACACATGCACGTTAATGGGTTCACCAAAGCCATAAATCCAATAAAAAGTACCAGAAATAAATATTATTTAAACAAAACATAATAACAAAAACATGAAAAAGAAATTAAATAGAAAAGAGCCAAAAGGGACAAACTCCGTGATTAATTCAAACTCAATTCACAAAACCCTAATTATCTAATCCTGGAAAACGCATCACACGATTAATCTAAAATGAACCAAAATTGATACCAAAAATAGGAAATCCATACGAACTTAACTGAAATTTAAACAAATAAAAAGAAACAGAACCTGTAAAATGGGATACGGATTTGGGTCCTAGGGGTTTGGATTCTCGTTCTCTACACTTGCGAGTACGAATTTATGCACGAAAGGCGTAAATATTTAACCAATCAAATGGCCATGATTACGAATTTGTTACTTTCTATCTCCGAAATGAAGGAGGAAAAAAAAAACCTGAGACTCGATGAAGAAGGAAGGCGGGGTTCGGAGTGGGTGGTGTAGGAGTGGGGTCAACAGAATGGGAGTAAAAGTTGAAGTGCCCCCATATTTGGATGAAATCTGAAAAAAGAGCAGAGAAATTAGTCGGGTTCTGACATATTCAGTTTAAAAAAATTGATAAAAATTTTAATTATATATTTTATCAAAATTTACTAAAATTTTGATTTTTTTTTTTTATCTAACCAAACAGGGCTAAATTTTTAAAGAATAGATTTTAGGAGTAGTGATATTTTTGAAAAATATGTAATTAAATAGTAGAAAAAATATCACATTTTTGAAAAGTATGTATTTAAATAGTAGAAAAAGTTTCACGTACAAATTTTTTTTATTGAGAAAAGAATGTATTTTAAATAGTGATATGATGGGAAATATGTGGTTAAAAAGTAAGGAAAAATTATTGATACGATGAAAAGTATTATTTTATTGAAAATTGTGTGGTTGAAAATAAGTTTTAAAATAATGTATTTTAAAAGAATGTGTATCAAACATGGGCCAATTATTTGGGTCTAATTCCTTTGAGCCCCTATTTGGTGGGGATTTAAATTATTTTTTTATTAGATTTTGATAAAAAAAAAAAAAAAAGTAATAAAATATATTGTTGAAAAGTTGTGGATCACATTAAATATGTGATTAAAATTAATTTTAATTTTAACTTAAAATTACAAATAGGGACCAAATAAGATTTAAGGTAAAATTCTACGATTAAAGTCCATTTTCACAATTAATTTCACGGTCATTGAAATTTGAATTTAATATACAAAAGAGATAAAGACGCGAAGGAGAAAAACGTGCTTCACAGATTTCTTCTCATTTCTATTTTAACACATTTAACATTTGCACGCTAGGTCATGGGCGGAACAAGCACCCGACGAGCCATAGTGGCCACCCGTACTGGCTTTGTCAAATTTTTTCCCCATATATTGACGGTTATTCGTTCACCTGGATCTGTCCTAATTTATTCGAATTTTTGGAACATCGTTCACATAAGATTTCACATTAATCTAGGTATCTAACTAACAAATGACCAAATTGAAATGTTAAAAATTTTAGTGACTGATTTGGAACAAAATAAATTATAAGAAATAATTTGGAATTTCATTGTAACTTTGAGGACCAAACGTGTATTTAACATGTTTAATTTTTGCGCCCACAATATTTGTTTATTTGACCAAATAATCAAAGCGTCAAAAACTGAAGTTAGAGATTCAAATTAGGTTCCTTCTCAAGTCCTAATTATGGAGTTTAGTTAAACATCATCATTGGAAAGCACAAATTGAACGAAAAATTCATCATCACACTTAAGGAGTTTGTTGAAATAAAAAGAGAAACCATTCATTGATAGGAGTAATTTTTAATTCGGGCCATCAAGAATGGATTTTTGGGAGTGGAACTACAACTTAATTGGTTAAATATCGATTATTATAGGATTAACTCGAGCTTCGATGACTCGTGATAAAAAAAAAAAAAAATGAAAACCAGATAAAGAAGGGTGAAAAAGAGAATTGTTTCATTTTTTTCTAAAACTCCACTTGAAAACAAATTGCAATACGGATTTTAATCTTGGCTCTAAAAATACCAACCATTAGCCAACAATTAAAGAGATCACTCATACCATAAAACACACAGTTTTCTCGCATTCAAGAGAGGCAAAAATCATTCTTTAAAGAGGAATTAAGAGGCAAATTATAAGGAATACGTTCAAAATTGTTTCATGATTTTTGGACAAAGAAGAAGAGGGGTGCAGTGGGAGATTATTCAACGAGGATTAAAAAGATTCAAGAATTCATAGCTTTTTCTCTTTTTCTCCATATTTCTCAAATTCCGACTGTGTTTCTTTATTCCTATATGATTTTTTGTAACTTTGTGATGTTAGGCTAAAATTTTAGTCGGTAAGACATAGATGCATCCTTCATTATGATATTTAAAATATTAATCTCAAGACTTTGACATATATTTGTTAATCTTGGATGACTTATAACAATTTATTACTTTTCAATTAATTAGGAACAAACTGAATTGTTGTGTGATTTTATAGTATTTGAGAGAAATAATAAGAAATATAGCACGTTATAACAATTGATGTGAGTTACAATATGGGATAGAGATATATCGCTATGCATTGCATGACTTAAATGGATATTCTCAAAATATTAATGCTTTCTTCATATTTGCACATTTCATAGAGATATAGAAATGTCATATAATAGTCAAAAAATAACTAACCAAGAGGAGGTGAATTGGTTTTTTAAAAAAAAAAAATTGAATAATTAATTGAAATTTAAGCAAGTAAAGACTAAATAGTTTAATTCACATAATAAGCGCAAATATGAAAACGATAACTAAAAAGGAAAATATGATGCAAATGGAGGTTCGAACAATGATTTACGCCCTTCATTACCAAATTCAACGGCACGAGCAATGTTTTTTCACTATATTAATTGAATTATGGTTCAATCCAACACTTTACAATGTTTTCGATGACTTACAAACAAGGAGCATCGATTTTTATACAATACTGAGTTTTACGGGACATCAATATGACACACGCTATTGAGTTTTAGGGGAGCTCAAGATAACCTACACTATTGAGATTTACGGGACCTCAATGTGACCCAAAAGTATAACAAAATAATTTTACAATGAACTCTTCTTTTGATAAATGATACAAATAAATTAAGTACTAAGAGATGTTAATACTTCAATGAATAGCATTAAATGATGGCTCAAGTGTTAAATGAAGACTTTGATGAATATGATAAGTATAAGACGAAGAAGAATTAAATGCAATTTAAGTTAAAAAAATTTCTCAAAAAATTTCTCTCTTTTAACGAGTGATAGCAATAAATTAAGTTCTAAGAGAGAAATGGGAAACTTTGATGAATATGATAATTAAAAGTTTGATTAAATCAATCAAAATTTTCAATATGAAGAAGTGGAAGAAAAAGATGCAATGTAATTTCAAAACTTTTTTTCGAAAATATCTCTTTTATGAATAATAAAAATATGTTAAGAATAAAAGGAGAGATAAATTATTTCAAAATATATCTCACTTAATTTTCTTGAAACTTTCGTGAAGAATGGAAAGAATGAGGGTATTTATAGAGATCAAAAAGTAAAATGATTTGTCGAAACGGACAACCAATAGGGCTTCCGTCCTTATGTCCGGACAATCAAAATAGTCGTTATGTGCTTGAAATCACAATGGTAAAAAAATCCGACCATTGCACTAACCGAATGAACTGGGGGTCCGCCTTTCGTGAATTTATAAAGAAAGATTTTGCAAAACTTTCTAGGGATCCGGATGAATGTCTGGACGATAATATGGACGCCCAATGCTTAGACTGGACATTCTGCCAAATTGACCGATTTTTTCGTTTTTGACCCCGTTTGATTCGATTTGAATGTTTTGACAAACGTAAACTTTTGGAATATGTTTTTAACTAGTTTTCAAGGTAAATGATGTTTTAAAAATATGATTTAAGTTCAAATATCATTTTGAAAATCAATTTTACTTTGATAAAAATATTTTATGCAAGTGATAATCAAAATAACTTTTAATGCACAAAATTATTTTTGAGCTTTTGTCATTCATTGCTAAAATCGAAGTATTAGTATATTTATATTTGAATTAAGAAATCTAATCTTTGATCTTATTTCGAAGTTTGACTCTTAGACTCTCATCTTGATCTTTCTTTGACCTTGGCTCTTAAACTCTTGATTTTAATCTTTCTTTGGCGTTTGTCTTTTGAAATCTTTTCTTGAAGGACTTGTCTTGAATGTGTGACTTCGATTTTGACCTTCTTCATGCGTTCGATTTGTAATAGTCTTAATTTTGATCTTTTGACGACAATCGATTAATTTATCATTGGATGCTTTGAAAACTATTATTATTTTAAATTCAATTGTTAGTAAACAAGATTAAGAGCTTGTTTGGGAATGATTAAAATCCAATTAAAATTGAAAATATAGCGGTTATTGGGTCCCACCCGTCTAATA
>CAIGRT010217450.1:0-14935 GCA_903798405.1 Fraxinus platypoda
ATCCAATATTTAAAAATAGTAACGAAAATGGCTGAAAATTTTTAAAATATTGCCATGTCGTTGTCTCTTTAACCTCGAAGGGATCATTTATACTTGCCAACTTAGCAATTTTAGAGATGAGTTGGTTCTTGTTTAATCTATTGGGCTCTATGTTTTCAATTTTTTATCTATAGTTTATCAAGTTCTTGCTTTCTTGGGTTGACCAACTAGTTTCGATCAAGTAGGGGTTTAGACATTTTGGTAAATCTCCCCAAAGTTGCTTGTATTTGGATAATTGGAATTTTTTTTATTTAAGTCGTATAATTGATTGAGCCTCTCATCAATTAACTTGGCTTTATGGCACATGGTCTATCCTAGATGTGTGGGTCAAGGAGGTCTCCAATTTTGGTAAGAAAAAAATAGTGAGAAAGAGTGAGACCTAATATTTGTTGCTGATTTTCACACTTTTCAGTGAACACATTTTAAATTGCATATCGTAAAGTCCTACGAGATGTTGAGTTCGATTCAATGATAATTAAAAACCCTTCACCTAGGCATTTGTTAACATATAATTCATCGCAAATTCCTAATCTCTACACTGGACTCGAGACTCTACAAAATGATTTAGGAAAAGTGACTAAATTTGCTAAAATTCCAGATAGATTTCTCCTAGTTGTGATGACAAACTACACCACACTCGACTAATCTTAGAAATGTAAAGTAGATCGTGTTAGCTCAAGAGTGACCGGTACAATTCAAGGCATAGAATGACAAGGAAATTAGAGACCTATAAGACTGGGACCAACAACATGAGAATGGGGATTGGGGAGTGAGGGGAACAAGAGCAATGAGATGGAGAGAAAAGATGATATTATTCTAAAAAAATTAAAATTAAAATTAAACAAATGAGGAGATTATTTTTCATTATCTCTAAGGTTTTTCTTTAAAAAAAGAAAAATCCTCTTGGAAATGCAAAATGGACAACCTCTTTTATTAGTTGGGACCACAAAATGTTGCATGTTTCGGCAGATGACAAACTTTCTACATAGACTGCTTTCTCAAACTTTGAGCTTCGGATTCTTTGCCCCTCACCATTAGAAAATTTAATTGGAATGTTGGTCTACAGTGATTTACAAAGATAGAATTGTCCATTTTTATTTAATTCTGGTTGAATTTCATATTAATTTCCCAGAAGAAAATGAAGGTTTAAGCTTTAAATTCTACTTTTAATCCATTCAACTTATCCAACATGTTAGAACTGGTGTGTATATGAAGAGCAACTACTGGGCTCGGCTGGACCCATTAAAATTATTGCAGAGATAAAAAAACAAAAAGGGAAGCTGGCGGGATCCATCGAATAAATAGTGCTTCTAGCATTGGTGTGGAGGTGAAAAAATGGATAGAACCTAAAAATTAAGTTATTTATTCATTATTCTACTTCGGTCACAAAAAATTGTGTTTTTGCTAATGTAAACTATGAAGTCAAATTTTTAAGTATTCGCTGGTATCGATTTGAAAATCCCTTTTGGATCAATTGAGGGTCCATCTTAACCTGATCAAATGAGTCTTTTTCGTTGAGACCAAACAAGACAACACGAAATGTTGACCCAAGCCGCTTCCATATAGGTGGAACCATGCAAGACATCATCTGGAAACGTTAACGTAATGCAATTGACAAGGTGTTCTCCACGAGTGGCAACACAACCCCCAACAACCAATAAAATAGAAGTAATGATGACCTAAAGTGCAGAGCTACGATCGAGATATCATGATGACTCGTCGTCGCCAAATTCTTCAACCAATCAAATCTCTCAAAAAAATGACGATGACACACAAACCTATAATGTAGTTTGACATTACTATGACGACGAACTGCAGTCTTGTGGCTTATATAAAAGAGCAAAAGTCCAACAAGAAAGGACGTCAATTGAGTCGATAGTTGAATGAAATATTTTATAAAGATTATGAATAAATCTCAAATAAATTAAAATTTAGTGACGTAATTTATTTGAGAATTATTTTTTAAATAAAATAATTTTATATGTAAATTTATAATTTTTCATACCTTTTCATCCTGCATTATCCAAAAAAATCTTTTTTGGATTTAAATAATATCTTCAAAATAAACACTAACCAAAATTAAGATGAAAATGCTATAAATAAAGGCCTAATCGCATGTCAGTTTTGTCATTTGTGGTTGTGGTGCTATTTCCAAGTCGGTTGCAAAATAAAATAAAAAATCAGCCTTTCCAAATCCCAAACCTTATTCAACCTCCGGTCATCCTCTGTCTTTCTTATTTCTCTACACAGAGAATCTTAAGCATTGAACAGTACTACATGCTTGCTTTCGTAACGATGGCTTAAAAGCCTTGAAAAAGTATTTTGTGTTTTTCACCCTCCTCCAACTGCCACTAACTGTCTTGATTCAAGAGAGTGAATTTACAAGGCATTATCATTGTACTTGTATGCCATTGAAGCTCAATTTTTTGAGTTGATAAAGAGAAAAAAAGACAAATGGGCGGAGGAGGAGAAGAAGAGGCGTGGGGTGGTTGGCCACCAACACCTGGTGGAGCACCGCTCTACATACAGAAAGATGACCACTGGACGCACTTTGATAACTCTGTAAATGCAGTTTCTTTTGGGTTTGTTGCCACTGCCATTCTTATTTGTATGTTTCTTGTTATGGCCATATTTGAAAAGTTCCTTAGAGCCACCTCGCCGGCGGCTGAAGGCCGGAGTCGCCTCGACATTGAGTCTCAGAACCATATGAACGGCTTCAATGCAAAACTTGGCCATCAATCATCTAAAGTGAGTGCTTTTAGTAAAATTTTATACGTTTATATTTGGCTTTTTCCCTAAATTATGCAATGATAAATTTAATTATATGGTTTAAATCCATTCATAAATGTTCAATATTTTAATCAGATTTTTAGATTTTGATAAAAGTTTTCATGGTTGAAAATTTCTTGGGTCCCATAAAATGTGTTAAAATTAGTTGCTGTATTTGAGTTAGCTTAAAATTTGGATTTTAATTTGTATTCAAATTTCATTATGGAGAAATTAATGTCAAGTTCATTGTCTCTGTTTGGCTGATATTCTTCTCTTATCTGCACTTTAGCTTTTTGTTGTGGGGTTTGGTAGCAGGAAGGGAAAAAGTGCATGGTTCAAACTACCATGTTTTGGCCACATACACAGAACAAAGTTTAAATACACTTCGCAGATAGTCAATGTTTTTCGGATCCTCGAGGTTTTTCAGTAAGGTTGTCTGAGTTTAAAGGAAAGAATATTAACTAAGCGATAATCGTAAATGTGCCCACAAAGGGACAACCATCGACACTGAAACGCCGGAAGTTTTGAAGTTACCGAAATTTGGATCGAGTATATTTGGTCATAATAGAAAAGAAAAAGATAGGCAGCTTAGCTTGTTTCTTGGTTTTTTAATCCTAAAGTCTATGATCCTTTAAACATAAATGCATGTGCAAGTTCCTCAGATTTTAGTACACAAATAATAAAATTGTATTTGATGTTTTTAATATGGCCCATCCATGAAGTTGTTGGAGGTAGGTCAGTCCAGATCCCTGTTAATGGGACCTAGAATTGTTTGCTTAGACTAGTTTTTAAGAGTCCGGAACATGGCTTAGTCCCACAGTGGTATATTATCTCTATTAGCCCCATCAACACCAATATTTATGATGCCCCACGTCGCAAAGCCCCGGATAGGAGACAGTTTGCCAACATTGACATTGCTTTGTCCTGTCGTTAGTTTATAGTTTAATTGATCGATCTTTTTATCTTGGCTGCATATAATTTATCCCGATAACATGCAATCCGAGAACCTTACTTCAAATTATAACAATGATACCTTAGGTACCCAAAATTATTCATCATCTACCAGAATTTGTATCCTTTTAGGTTCTGATTTAATATCGTGTGGTATTTGTTACAACTTACGAGTATCAGTGGATAGGTCTGTTCTTAGGTTTGACCTCTTAGGTGTAATATTGGTTTGGCTTTTTTTTCCCTCTATCAGAAGATGATAATAATCGAATAAACAAATTAATGAAATCTCTTTCTTAACAAAGGACTCTTTTTAAGGTTCTGGTTCAATTGTATGTGGACTTTGGTACGAGTGTCAGTGGATAGTTCTGCTTTTAGGCCAATGAAATTTTCTTTCTTAACAAACTACGACGTTCAAAGTTCCGACTCATTGGGTGCTATGTGGCACGAGTCTCAGTGGATAGATCTGTTCTTAGGGGTGGACATTTTAGGTTCGATTTCTAATAATCGAACAGGCAGGTTAATGGATTCTCTATCACAACGAATGACTGATATCAGCTTTCAGAATTTACTCATCTGATCCACAATCCATAGTGTAACAATGAGTCGAGATTTTTCAAATGATACAGCTAATTGCTTTGTATGATTGATGCCCATTAACTTTTATTTCTGAAATTGACATCGGATCCTAAATATTTCGAAATATTTGCTTAGAGCTTGTTTAACTTTCGATATGTTAACATTGTTCGTCTGAGGCTTATTACAGCCTTAACGAAGACTATATTATTTTGTTTTGTGACTAATATTGCATCGCTTTGATATTGTACTTTAATACACTTTTCCCCAAGTTTTATGACCTTCCAACTAAATGGCTCACCTAAATCTTATATTTTCAGATATTAGTCAATGCCAAAGAAGTTTCAGTGGTGATGCCTGGCGATAATATTCCGACTTTTATTGCACAGCCAGCTCCTGTGCCTTGTCCACCCGAACGCAAGCCTTGGCCTTCCCATCAACTGCCCGTTTTGTGCCCGAATTCGAGCTCTGTCTGAGAGCAGTGAACGTTAGGAGTTGATGCCAGGTGCATGAGACATCAAGCCCTCTTATTTAATAGTCAAGGTACAAATATTTGAGCAAAAGTCAACACTCATTGATGCACAATCAAAAAATTTAGAACCTCATGATGTAAGGCATTTTTTCCTCCATAGGCTGTTTGAATTTGTGCATAATCTTTTGATGGCTTTAGTAAATGTAATGAATATATAGCTCGTTTGCACTGTTTGAAGATACGAGTCGATACAAATTAGAGGTGTCAAAAGGGGTGGATTGAACCCGTGCAAAAATATTATTACCAGATGGATATTTATCAATGTCTTTAATTTTCAATCTAATTGCTTGCTGGAGTCCATTTTTTGGCTATAGATAGGAACATTGAGGCCTTTGCACATTAGGCCTTCTATTTACAAGCTCAAAACTGCAATCTGTGGTAAATGGACCTTGGTCGACCATCTTAGAGTCCACTTTCAAAATGCATTTGTTCATAAAAGATGGTCTGGAGCCCACTGCAAAGTAATCCAGCAGCCCTGCTTACAAATATCATTGCTGGGAAATTAAACTTATAAAGGCCCACTTAATGTTAGGTGATGTCTAGCCTCTCTCAAGTCCAGTGACAATTATGATTTTCTCACCTCACGACTGAACAAACATAAAGGATTATTCTAACAACATTGAACAACTTAGCTTTGAGGTTAATTCAAAATGTTACTATCAAAATAAATAACTTAGTTTCCATATATGCTCTAAACTTCCTTGTCCCTGGATATTTAGCCCGTGTTTGTAAAATTGTTTGTTAACGCTCAAATCAGTTTTTATCCACATACTAAAGGATCCACACGTGAAAAGAAAAAACGAATCCCCGATATTTAGCGAAAATTTCCAAGATCAATTGCCTTGGTATTATCTGTATATGGGACAAGATACAATTGTTTTCCCTTCAACATCTGAATCACTTACAATGAGTAATTTTGAATTTTAATTTCTCATTCGCTCAAGCGTCGTTTTGTACAAAATATATGATTTCAATATTTTGAAGAGGAGAATACGAATTTACTTTGATCTTCCAAAAAAAAATAAAAAAGGGGTCTCATTTAAAATTATGTCAAAGCATCACCAATTTTCAACACTATAACTAATCAAGTGTATGGGCAAGTATGTGCATATACACATTGCCCATTATCGTCTGATCTCTTCGTTGCCGTTTTGTTAACTTTGTTTGGCTCCTTAAGTCAATGCAGAAACAAAAATTTAATCTTTGAATGGGACAAAAGTCTCAATACGAATTAAAAAGAGTTGTTTTGAAGTGCTAAAAAGATACAAAAGTTTGAATTTTGAGTTCTCGTACCATTCCTGTCTTTCCACTCAATTCCAAGATTTGGATTGTGAACAAAGACAAAAGGACAAACATACAATCCAAAGGAATCGAATCCACTGACGCAGTACTGTCTGTACTGACACTATTCTGAATTCTCACTAGAGGACAAGCCACTGAAAAATTTCTAATTGGAAAGCGGTAATTACTGTAGCAAATTGATCCTCAATCTTTGAAGATGATGGAGTTGGTATCTAATTTTTATTCTAGTCTCAAATAAGAAAAAAGCCTACTTTGACATCTTGGTTGATATCTCACGGTGTGTAAAAATTTTGACCATTGATTTGAATAAGCGTTATTAATCATACTACATGTAGCGTGCACTCTTCTTTTACATCTTTGTTGATATTTTTCCACATGGATCTATCAAAACTATTGATTTTGAATCAATATATTACATCATTGCATATATTTCTTCCACATAGAGGAATGTCAACCAAGATGTCAGTGTAACAAAACTGCTTAAATAATGAAAGAATTATGTTATTTGTACATTAATTGTTGACATTCAATTATGTGTAAAAATTCGTATCATTAATTATTTTAAATATTGTTAAAATCAATGATCAAAATGTTGACCACCTCATACGCTAAACTGTCAATCAAACTGTACATGCTGTAAAACTGAATAATGGAAATAATTCAAAATACTTTATGTCGTTGCTCGAGCCTTGTATATTTTGAAGCTAAGTGGTTTTTCAACTTGGATTCGTACTAAGAGATTTGAGGTTTAATGAAGTGGTCTATTTTCATTTTTGCCAATGCAAGTATAACGAAAGATTATGAATTTTATTCTTAAAGTCGATAATTTATTTTAATCATAAATTTTATTTAATTCACAATTTTTATTTACTATTTATTATTTAAATACATATTTTACTGACTTTTATCAAAATCTTATAAAATTTAATTTTTAGCAAAACCAAATAAGATAAGTTGCTAGTCCATAATTGGTGCCAAATCTTAGGTGAATTATGTACAATCATATCCATGTACTTATGTCCTTACCCAAATTTTTTTTGTCATTTTATTTAATCCATTATACATAGAAAAAGTTAAAAAGGAATTAAGCCCACGTTGACCCTCATTTTTTAAATTTTATTTTCAATCACAAAATGTATTATTTTATCAACTTTAATAAAATTTATTATGACCTCATTACTTCAAATTATAATTTTTAAAATAGTATTTTTTTTTTTTTTTTAAGAATGTGTTATCGAAAATGATGAATTTTTTTTTTATTTACGTGTAATATTATTTTATGAAAGATTGTGTGATTGAAAATAAGAGAGGAGAATAAAATTTTGAAATAATTGAGACCAAACCGGAGCTAAAATTTAATTTTTAACTAAGTTAAGGGAGGTGTTTGAGCTTCATTCTTTTTAGAAAATGCATTTTGAAATAATAAATTAATGAAGAATATGTAATTAAAAAAGAAGATTTTATTTTAAACTACGTGTATTATTATTTTAATAAAAAATACCTGAATATAGCTAAATATGTCGACGAGTTTAACTTTTATTCGAAGTGAAAAATAAGGACAACATGGAACGACATTGCCAATGGCACATGCAGAATTTACATCCCTAACCATCTATTCCATTACAGAAATATAAAACATTCCAAGGATACAAGTGGATTTTCAAGTGACTCAGTACTCGTCGGTGGCCACTTAGTTTCGCTACAGCTACTGTGTACGATTTCATTACCTTCATCCATCCTCAGGGTTCTCTCACTCAACACGGACCCGACCCGACCTGGAGATTTTCCGGTCCTACGTACCAATTGGTTCTGGGTCAGACCTGTTTTATCTGGCCCAGTATGCGTACGGGTCACCGGCGACATAGACCTCCGGCAGGAGCTCTCCCCGCTGTCCCTCGACTCCCTCCTTCCTGGTACTGAAGGACTATTTCTTCGGGTCACCGGTCCGGATCTAGCTCGGACAGGAGAGGGCTCTGATCTCCTCCCTGGGGACTTCCCCATCGTTTTTTCCCTTGTTACCTCGCCGGAGAGTGACCGGTTTTTGAATTTCGGCGGTACACTTTGTCTGAAAGCGTTCACATTTTCATTGTTCTCTCTCTTTTCCGTAACAGACGTTGAAAAGCTTACACTCTCGCTGATGGTGCTGCAGATCTCAGAAAATTCTTCAGACACCTCATCATTGTTGAAATCCACGAAGGGTTTCTTTAAAACTCCATCATTATGCTTCTTTTCATCTGGAATCTCCGAAAAATCCGGCAATAATGGTGAAGATTTTATAAATGGAACTTTATTTTGCTGATTTTCTTGGAATTTCGGAACTATGGATGATGTCTGTTTTGGAATTGTGGGAGTTTCTGAAAGGACTTCTTTGACTGTTTCTTCTTCTAGTGATGGAGGTGGTGATTTAGAAGTGTAAGGATTTGGAGCTTCTGATTTGCTGGTGGTGCTAACGCAACAACCCATTGTAGCTGCTGTTTCTCTCTTATTTAGTAATGGTTTGAGTTTTCATGGTGGCTGAGTGGCGGTGGACGGCGGAGCTGGTGTGAGAGAGGAAGGTTTGGAGTTGAAAAGAGTGGTGGGGTGGGGAATGAATGTAGGGGGGAGGAATCAAATGTATATATTGTGGGTTGTTGCAGTTGGAGCCAGCAAATAATTATAATACATAGAGAACTGAAAAGAGCATTCTTTCAAGTTTAACTCTAATGTTGGGTTACCATTTTGCCTCAATTAGCATTAAAGAGTGGGAGAAAATTGTAAAAAAATTAAAATTAGATGAAAATTGAAGTAATAAATTCATTTTTAATTACACATTTCATGAAATTCAGAATTTTTAACAACACAATTTATCAATTTTTACAAAAATGTACTAAAAATCTAATTTGTATAAAAATCAAATAATGGCTAAATTATAAATAGATAGGAATGAGTACTGTAGTACCTTGAATTCATTTACGAAAGAATACTTCACCCCTTCAATATAACATTTCGAAATTATAAGTTGTTGAATTTCATAAAATATATTGTTAAAAGATGATTCCAATAAAATATTTACCTAACAATATCCTAATCGGTTTATAATCTCAAAAAGGTGCGATTTTGCTATAAAATAACAAAAATAGATAAAAATCTAAAAATAAAACCATCAACCCTTGCTCAAAACGCAAGTGTTAGAGAATTTCCTTACAATTTATTGGAAAGATTTGTGTTCTCCAATTAAGCCTCCAACCGTTAGTAAATCTCGCGATCGAACTAATGATTATGTCTTGTGTTTTGTGCCCCTAATTAGTAATTACTTTGGAATTTATTTTATTAAATTGGAACATCCATCACCTTCTTAATCTTTTCGCTAATGACTTACATAATTTATGCAAATGTTTAGTACGCAAGAACACATGCATGTGACCTTTTCTTTAATCACTATTTGTTACTTTTTTTTTTTTTTTTGTGTTTTTGCGGTGAAGCACATGTGACTTCACTGTTCCTACCGTTTGGTCCCCAACATCAACGGTCTAATTAAATTTACCAAGCTATTTCTCTTTTATACTTTCCCTTCTGTGAAAATAAAATGACCCGTGAGATGTATTCAATTAAGACTTTTAATAACTTTTTTTAGATTTAAAAAGAGTAATGCTATTCATCCTCACTGGGGATGAAAACACAGTCTACGTGGCGTTAATGTGGCATTAAATGATAAGTGAAATTAAATAAGTCATTTAATTTCACCTTTCATTTAACTTATCATTTAAAGCCACATAAACCGTGTTTTCAAGAGTAATGTTATTCATCCCCAGTGGGGATGAAAACACAGTCCATGTGGCATTAAATAACATTACTCTTTATGAATAACATTACTATTTATGAGTAATGCTATTCATCCCCACTGGGGATGAAAACACAGTCTACATGACGTTAATGTAGCATTAAATGATAGGTGAAATTAAATAAGTCATTTAATTTCATCTTTCATTTAACATATCATTTAATGCTATCTAGACTGTGTTTTCATCCCCACTGGGGATGAATAACATTACTCATTTAAAAAGGTTACATGTATTCAATGTAAACTTTTTGAAACTCTTTAAAAGTATTGATATATTCAATTAAAAGTTAAAACTTTTATAAAGTCTCTAAAAGTTACAATATATTCAATTAAAATTTTTTAGAAATCTCAATAAGTCTTGGAGTATTCAAATTTTATTGACTTTCAGACGATTTTATAAAAGTCTAAGCAAAAAATACTAAAATAAAATTTTAAAATTTGTCTTTCATTAATCACAAATCTTTAGGAGACTTTCACAAAACACAAAAAAATAAAATTAAATTAATATGTATTTTTTTTCAATATTTCTCTTTCCCTTTACATTATACGAACATTAGATTAATTATATTTTTTTCTATTTTTTTTCCCTCTCTTTTATTTTTTATCTCTATTTTGTATTAAAAAAATTAAATTGGATTCTTATAACTTTTTTTCTTTTTTTCATTCATTTTTTGTGAAAAATATTTATTTTTAAGGTCTTAAAATTTTATTCTATTAAATTTTTTTTTTTTATTATATGAAGAGATAAAGGGGAAGAAGAATGAGAATTGTGGGAACCACTGTCTCGTATATGATAATATCACACTATTGCCCTAATTCCACATGAATATACTAAACGAAAGTTTTCAAAAATATTTTGTATTCTACAAAATTTTATATAAGTTTTAAAGGTTTTTTCCATTTGATGTCAAACTAGCTAAAGTCGTCTCTAGATTCGACCAAGTTTTATCATTTCTGCTAAATCAACCCTAGTAGTATATATTCATAGCATTACAATAAATTGCAGTAATTTATTTTTTATTTGGTTAGTCAAAATGAAAAGAAATTGGAATAATTTATCATCTGATATACAGTCTGGAAAAAGTAAGTATAATAAACTCTTAGACACATGGCTCTAAACTAAATAATTGTAATTAGTACAATTAACCAATCAAAAAGTGCGATGGGACCGTTTGAGTGATTAGTGTGGTTCGGTGAAAAGAAGTTGTGCCTAACGGCGTCATCAATGGCGATTGTGAAGGTAGTAGGCCTGCTCAGAACAGAACCCTTTACCTTTACAAGTCAAAGATCCTCTGATAACTTGTCACGTTTAACAAGTTAAAAGTCATCCTTACTCTTTCAAGCCTCCGTTCCCCAAAATTTATAAGAAATCTGCTGCATGTACAGAAGAATAATTCTGTACATGCTGCCAGACACTCACAACACAGGGGGGGTGGGTGGGATTTTTGGCCATTTTTTATTCANGTGGGATTTTTGGCCATTTTTTATTCAGCGTGGAGCCCACCATGTGAGTATCTGAAATTTTCTGGCAGATGAATAGTTCTGTACAACAAGAATAATTCAATTTATAAATGAAGAAGTTGGTCTCGACTTTATGCTATAGTTATATGATTAGTTTTTGATGACAAGACGTCTAAATGAACATACAAGACAGGACGTTTTAGAAAACATCTTCAAGTACATTAATTAATGTTGGAATATTGTTCAAATTACAATGAGTAGTGATTTTTTTTAAAAGAAGATGAACCATATATTCGACAGAGCAAATGACGGATACAAGGAGGGAGTCCTCCAACACTATGCTTTCCTCAGAGAGTTTCAGTATTTCCTTTGCAAGAGAACATACAACAAAACAAACAAGAAACATGAGCAATCGATCAAGACTGAAAAAAGAAAACATGCTCCTGATGCCCATAATGGATTGCTGACCCATTTGGAAACTGACTGGGAGAAAAAATCTCAAAATCAGCTGGTGAAATCAAGAAATCACCCATCACCTCCCATGGAAAACACCATCAAAAGAACCCATCACCTTCCATGGAAATCGGCTGCACAAATTCAACAAGCCAAGAGGCTGCCAACACCCATACAACAAACGGTCGTCTGAAGCACCGCCAAACCGCAACTCCGACCAACGCAAGCAACAACAAACCAGCTGTCAAACCTAATTATCAACCTCAATGCATTCCAGTGAAGCTTGGTTGCAGATAGGAAAACCATCACCATGACAAAACATCTATGGACATGAAGTCAAGAGGAAAAACTAGGTCTTCAAGAAAACCTAGAGAGAAACCTTACCTTTGCCTGCAAAGGAAGGACAGGGAGGGCTGATAACAAAGAAAAGAAATAGATGGACGAGCATCTAAGAGAAGAAAAAACTAGAAGCACAGGAAAATGAAAAAGTTGGCTGGACGAGCGGCGCTAGGCCGCTCGCTGGAAGCGGAACAACCTACGTTTTACCTTCTGAGCTTCTTAGGGCTTGGGAGATTTTTTGGAATTTGTGACTTAGGTGGTGAAATTCACAATGAGTAGTGATTTGGAAGTGATAAATCATGAGAAGAAACAAGTGGAAGCAAAATGAGAATTAAAAATGAAAAAGACGAGCAAATGGTCTAGGCGATCGCTCGGGCTTAAGGCTGGTCAGTCATCTAGGAAACCCAAGAATATTCGGGTGAATGGGCGATATCCCGATTTAGTTTGACACACAATTTTTAAAAAAACTACTAACACGACATGTCCATTAAATTCTTTATTTATATAGTATAAATTTATTTTTATACTTGTTATTAATATTTCTTGTCGAACTCTTTTAAATATAAGTATTTATTTATTATTTAATAATAACTTAGAGTTAAAAGATATATAATATTTCTAATAAAGAAAAAATGATCATGACAGAGTGTTCGATGCGTGTCGGTATCTGACACATGTTCAACACGTGTCAAACAGGCACACGCTACCCTAGTTGAAATGATCGTGTTAATGGTTGAAGTACTATATATATGGATGATTTTCATGTTGGAAAACATATCTTAAACATCAAATCAATTCACTCGTATCCAAATTAAAAATCAAACCAGTTTTTCTTATATTGTTCCTCGAGATCCCGTTTCTAGTTTGTTTTGCTTCATTTAAATTTGGATTAAGTTTTGTTTACTCTTGCAAACTATTAGTCTTTGAAAGCTTTTACGCGCCTATCTTGACGGCGGCAAATGTCGTTCGAGGATAGCTGTTCATAATTTTGTTCGAATCTTCTATTTTGATGAATTTTTGTTGTTGATTTATTATTCTATATCGATGTTTTACAACAATTAATTTGATGTTTGGGATCTTTGATTTTACCGGAATAAAAAAATAAACTTTTTACTACTGAGCTATTACATAAGAGAGAGTTTAGCTGACGAATTGCCCCATTACAGTCCAAGGTAAATGGGAATGTTGAGTTTCCCTTGACATCTTATGTCGAAAAGTTAGAAAGTAAAGCATTAACGTACAAAAATTCAACACGAATTAGAGAAGTCGCTCCTCAAAAAGACATGAAGCTTTGAGGCTTAACAAATAGTCACACTTGAGAAGAGTGCCATTTGCTTAATAGCATTTATCTTGATCAAGATGAGGTATAGCAACGTCCCATCAAAAAAATTGAATTGTCTTAAAAAAAAAAATCTCTCATCTAACATCACATCATTTAAGATTAATTTTTTAGGAGTGGACGCGGGTAGGTAAGTGAATAAAATTATATAAGTAAAATGAATCAAAACTTTTATTTATTTATTTGTTTTTTTTTATCTAATTTTCGGTATGGATATTTTTAAAATTGAACCAACCACCCATCAAACTTTCATGTAGTTTTTTAACCGGAACTTGACCTAGCTCTATGTGTGTGGCTTTGGACCAAACTCAATGGTATAGACTTCTTGGATCCAAACACAAGTGTTAAGCTTCGATTATATATGTTGGTCATGTGACTTTTAAACATATTTAACTTTTCTAACTTCTCAACATTTTCAATTCTAACTTCCAAAAATTTAATCTTTTTAAGTAGTTCACTTTCGACCTTATTTTTTCATTCAACAAAATAGATTCAATTAAATATATTATACTAATCTTTTTGTGGAGTAAAACTCCTTCAACCTTAGAACTACCATAATCGATTTTAGTAATTCTTGTTCGTATAATTGGTCAAAGGCGATCAAAATGAACTTATTTAACAACCAATTTTCAACATATACCAGCATACAATAGAGATCTAATAACTCATAATGCATATTAAAGTACGTATGTCGAATCGGATCTAAGAACGCCTATCTAATTATTAATTATATAAATCACAAATCATTTGCTGTAACGAACGTGAAACAGCATCCAACAACATGATTTTGGTGAGGGATTGTGGATTTAAAAATTTCTTTATTTTTGGAACAATTTTATTTTTCAACACTTACTGGAGTAAATACATGTTCGAAATCTCTTCGGACGAATGCACGAATGAATAATGCATGCTTGTTTTAGGAATAACAATGTTATTTTTCGGTCACGAAACCACTACGATCTCGGAAGAAACTTCAATTGTTTGATGAAAAATAAGAATTTACATATAAATTTAGAATGTGTGAAAGACAAAAATTCAAAGCTAAATGCAGATTAAATGATAGGTAAAAATGTTTTTAATGGTACTACATGGTGCGGACAAGTTACCGGGAAAAAATAGGGACGGGCATAACATGGCACACTCGAACTGGGCCGATAAATATGGCTCGTGAATCAACCCATAACTACGGGCCGATAGCTGTAAAAATACGTGTCCAACCAATTTAAATGATCGGGTCCGACATATTTTGTCATAATTATAAAAGGTAACAATACATAAATCCTATACATAAAAATTACATTTCAAAAATAACAAACTTAAAAAATCTGGTGTTAAATCAATTAATTAAATATTTTTA
>CAIGRT010217469.1:0-15227 GCA_903798405.1 Fraxinus platypoda
AGTACGTGTAAACCGTACAAATTTTAAATTTTTTAAGTAAAATTGTAGATTTGACATTAAAAAAAAAAATCCCGAACGGCTCAGCTCGGCCCGCTAAGGCTCGGGCCGAGCCTCATTTTTTTTGGCCGAGCTTTGCTCGGCTCAGGCCAAAAAAAGCTCGGCCTAAAAAAACTCGAGCCAAGTTCGAGCTTTTTTTTTTTTTTTGGCTCGGGCTCGGCTCGACTCGACTCGACTCGTTGACATAGCTACCCCCACGTTCCCAACCCTCAACTCCACCAAATAAAATTAAAGATAATTGCAGCAACGATCCCAAATCTTTCTGTTTTTCGCAGACTTTATCTCAATCTTTATTTTGTACTACCCACAAACCCAAATATTTTATTTTGTTGTAATACAAGGACAAATAAATGAATTTGGCCATTAGTTGACCAAGAAAATGGACTTGATCAAATTTTAAAAGGGCAAAATAATTAAATTTGTTATTTCTAGTAAGGGCACTCTCATCAATCGATTTGATGAGCGCAATGGACCTGTCCGAGGGGTCCATTGTCATAAGACGGGGGCTGGATTGATTTTGAAAACCCCTACTCGATGTTTGATGAGCAAGATGGACCTCGTTCGGGGAGTCCATTTTCATTAAGCAGCGACGGCGAATGGTGGTGGCTGTGGAAGCAGCAACGATGGGCTAGGTTGATTTGGTTTTGGTTTAGTGGGTTAGGTGGGGTAGCGTCGAGGTGGGGGAAGAGACGAGAGATGAACAATTGCTCCTTTCCCCTTTTTTGTTTTAATTGGAGAAATAACAAATTTATCATTTTGCCCTTTTAAATTTGATCAAAATCTATTTTCTTGATCAACTAACAATCAATTCATCTATTTATTCTTGTGCTGCAATAAATAAAAATTTGGGTCTATGGATGACACAAAGCAAAAGTTAAGGTAAAATCTACGAAAAGTAGAAAGGTTTGAGAACATGTTGCAATTATCCCTAAAATTAAGCTAAAGTGAAAATTTTGGTGTACGCTACCAATTGACAAAATTAGTACGAAAAGTTTGCATGGCAAATGATTCCAATTGGTGTACGCAAATGACTTTAACCGATCCACAAAAGTAAGATCAAAATGGCTAAAAATCAATAAATTTTAGCTAGGATCGAACTTAAGATTTTTCGTACTGAGTTGAACTTTAAAAGTTGAACCCTCAAAACATTGTATTACTTTCTCATATATGGAGCAAAATATAAAATATTATAAATTTATTAACTTACAACAACACTAAAACACAAAAACTCATTTTGCAAGAACTCTATCAACATAGACATACAAGGGAAAAAAAAATCAATAACGTAAAATTTGATATTGACAAGAAATGACATCATTAGGTCCACCTTAAATCCTTAATCTTTTACCAAAAAAATGTAATAGGTTAACTCGTGAAATATCTAAATTATTTAAAAGAAGTATATTGTTTTACAATTGTAACGACCTGATCTCTGTGCTCAAGTCGTTAACTAATGTATTGTTCACTCTGAAAGGGCATCCGTTCTCTTACCTTTTACGACTTTATGTAGCGAGCCAATTGATATCATGATTCAATTTAGCCCCTGTTTGTCTACAATTTTTCAAAAAATTGTTTTCTACAATAATGGTTGACAAACAGGCACTTAAATCTCTCATAAGGCTACTTTGTGTTTTAATTTTGGGGAACGCGACAGAAAATCATAAGGGATAAGAGGTCAGATGTCCTCTAAGAGCAAACAGTACATAAGTTAACGATTTGAATACAGATGTCGAATCATTAAAAAAACATGCATTTTTTTTTGTAAAGATCCAAGTTTTGTGTCCGGTCGTTCTCTTACATACTATTTGCTATGGAAGAGCCTAAATTCATTTTATCCCTCATCGATTTTGCCGCATTTTTAGGATTTGAACTCAAGATCTTTGTCTTTTGAAAGATTTAAGTTGAATTCTGGTACTAATTGAGCAAGTAAATCCCTTGCACGTGAGCATGATTTTTCGCTAGATTGGAGAGAGTGATAGGTGGTTGAAAACAAAACCAAACTCTCGTAAAGTTAAATATGGGCCTATGCAATTTGGTTAATGCTAGAGCTAATGTCAATCTAAAAAGTCTCCCAACATGATAGAAATTCCTTAAACCATTAATTGAAACAACGTATTGAAATTATCACTACACCTTAGTTGCTTATAAAGGAATTCAAACAACAATAGAAATAGAAGTTTTAAGGCTTCCTTTAATGGGAACAATTGACAAATACATTAAAAAACTTTACTAATTTAAAAAAAATTACTATTAAACTTTATTTATTCTCAAAATATTATTTTTTATTATTACAATGAATTTTGTAATACAGTATATTGCAATTTGTAATAATATGTTACACGCATTTTATCATCTATTTTTATCATCATCGTGATCATTGATACGATCGCCAATTGTAACATTCAGTGTTACACTATTGTTGCCGCCATCTCCACAAATTGTAATATTTATTATTAAACCATCATTGTCGGATCACCACCACCAACTTTGCCACCCCACATGTGCGTACTATGTCACTCAACTACCACAAACATCGTCACTCTATGTTATATCCACCGTCGCACCACCATGGAAGACATCATTACTGCCAACACCACCTCTCCTAACCACTACAAAAACAAAAACCACGCGAGTACACAACACCAAACATTACTTATTTCAATTTGGACAATAAATAAACCTCTTACTAGATCGATGCATTAACCGAAGCAAATTCTATTGAATTGATGTTTATCCAGATCGATGATTTCGGATCTGGTTTACGAAAATAGGATCTGAAATCATATGTGCAATTGAAGGAAAAAGTAGTTGTAGCAATAAAAGAAAAAGGTGGTGGTAAGCGGTAATGGGATGGGAAATGAGGTTGAGGTTCAAGTTGAGGTTCAGGTTCTAGTGGTGGTAAAAGTAGAAGAAGGTGGTGGTGGCATACGTAGAAGGTTAAGGCCGTTTTGACGAAGTTAGTGGTGGTGGCGCTCAGAAATGGTGGGCTGCTGGATTTACGATTTTTTATGGCGACATTGATGGTGGTGACTGCTGGCAGTTATGGTGCATGGCATGGTGGTGATTTGATACAATGGTGGTGATCGACGGTAGGTGACGATGGTAATGCTTGGTTGTAGGTGGTGTTTGGTGGTGGAAATTATGTGTGTATATGTGTATTTGTTCTTGAATAAGTACATGTGTGTCTATGTGTGATCATCTTTTGTGTATGTTTAGAATTTACTTATCCTATTAACTGAATCGATGATATACAAACTACTTCTCGGAATTTTTGGCCACATTCAATTTGCTTATCCAAGTTGCTAGCTTCACAAAATGAGGACCTTCTACAGGCAGCAGCAGTGGCGGAGCCAGGATTCAATGGTACGGGGGGTTGGGGTGGGCAAGGGTGGGCTACATCCTTCAAAATGGACTATAACCAATTTTTTTATTTTTTTTTAACAAAATTTGGCTTGGGCTGGGGTGGGCAAGGGTGGGCTACAACCCACCCCAGCTCACCCCTATCTCCGCCCAGCAGCATCATTAATTCAGAAACTGAACTACATTAACCTTCACTCACTGCTGCAATTGGTCATGATGAGAATCGGACACACTGTCTTGTGTCCCAAAATCTTGAGAAGAAAGTTTGTTCGTCGTTTGAAATTCCTACACATGTAATAATAAAGAAACGTCTTATTAAGTCTAGGTAGGGGTGTTAAATGGATCGAGCTAAGCCTCTTGACTCTGCCAACCACGTGAGCCGACTCTCTTCAAGGAAGTTCGGCTCGAGTTGTGCTCACCTCTTGGTGGGACGAGCCGAGCCAACTCGCGAGCTAGTAAATTTATTATTTTGTTGAAAAGTACTTTCACGGGTTCGTGAGCCATTGCACAAGTTTTTGCTGCTTGGCTAGCACTCATAGCTCGTCTCGAACGAGAGCCAAATTACGCGACTAGTGAGTGGCTAAATCGAGTGACGAGCAACTCAATCCACTTCGCATCCCTACACCTAGATGAGTAAGGCTTGATATCCACGTCTTATCATACCCGCACCTTTTACAACCTTGAAAAATAGTGCTTAGCCGCTCAACTCACTTTCTACCCCTACGTCTAGACGAGTAAGGTGAGGCTTAACACTCGCGTCTTACCAAACATTACGATTTTTAGAACCTTGAAATTAGTTTCATTCATACATTTGACATTATACGGGGTGATGCTTGGTTTGAGAGTTACAAATGTAAAGCAACACGGCAATGGGTTGGAAGATAAGAGGTTGGTGTTAGGAAAGAAGACTATTTTTCTCTTTTTGTTATTTAAGATTTTTTTTGGCTTATTTAGCTACTTTTTGTCTCCTGTTAAAATGAAATTCTTTAATGTCATACTCATTTTCAACTACACATTCATACAATAAAAAATGTTGCATCTAAATTCAAAAAATTTTCCTACTTTCAACCACGCATTCTTCAAAAAATCACTATTTCAAATATTAATTTTTTTTTTTTTCAATAATGGCTATCAAATAGGGGCTTAGATTTAAGGACAATTCTAGCTTAACGGTTTTTTAGACAAAACAATTGATATGGGCTACCTGCGCCTAAGTCTAGAAATTGGGGTGAAAATGTTAATAACAAAAATTGTACTTAGTATTCAATGTGGAATATAATTTAGAGCTTGTTTGGTAAAAATTCTCATTTTCTACAGTAAATCAATTCTCATTTTCAACCACACATTCTTCAATAAAATAATATTTTCCATCACATCAATACTTTTTTCTTCTTTTTCAACCACACATTTCCCATCATATCACTATTNTTAATCCCTCGTTTGATCTCCATTTTTTTTTTTTTTAGAGAAATGTATTTTGAAATAGTATTTTTTTGAAAAATATGTGGTCATAATAAAATAAAAAATTTCGATTTACGTGTAAAATTAATTTATGAGAGAATGTGTAGTTGAAAATAAATTTTGAAAAAAAATTAGTTTTTAGAAAACAATCATATGTACATCTTATTTTACATCATTTTTTACATTGTGTTACGTGTCGACACATGATTGATAATTTTAAAAAACAACACACTTTTCCGTCGAATACTTATAAAATTTCCACACAATATACACCAAAAATGTAATTCATGAAATGTATACTTAGCATAATTCTTTAAAAAAATAGAGGCCAGCTTGGAAAGAACGACACAGCAATATTAAGCTCGATTTGATAATTATTATTTGATTGTTTTTTACATACTCATTTTTAATCACATATTTATATAATTCAATTTTTTTTTCTTATTTTATTCTTCTAAAATTTATTATTTAAAACATTTTTTTTTCAAATAATAGTAGTCAGGCGCGGGCGGAAAGAGTAAAGTTTAAAGAGCAAAGGGGTCTAGGGTTTTTTCTCTAAATCCAGATTCCAGAAGCACAAGTGTTCGAGAGCTAGGAATAAGAAAAAGGTGTAATATGGATTCATTCTCCTCGCCGTCTGTTGGATCGTCGCCAAAATTCTCAACTGAGGATTTGATGGGTCAGCTCAAAGTACAGCTTGCCCAGGCTTACGCCGAGGAATTCCTCGAGGTATAGATATATAATATAAATACATTTACTATCACAGATTTCTTATTAATATTGTGATTATAACGATCAGATGTCCGTTTTTGTACATCTAATTATATGCCTCTTTGTTCTTTTGGGCCTTCCTTTTGTTTATGTCTTTTGGAAGTAATGTTTCATAAACAAAATATAAATCAATGTATATCACCAGACAGATATGGGGAATGCCATGACTAAGTTAAATATTTTCAAGGAGTAACAATCTTGTAGGACCAACTGAGATCAATTTGTTCTGGCAAATGAATTGAAAGGTTTGCATCTGGTTGTGGAATGAGGAGGTCTTGTGGGATTTATGCCGAGTTTGTGCAGTTTTATTTGTTTGCTGGCTAGATGATAGAATAAGGCAGATAAGATAAAAGATGGGGTTAGGATTGAATAGAGAACCATATGGCTTCTTTGGGTTGAACATGGGTGTGACAGCTAACAACTACCCTTACAGAATAAGTTTTTCATATATAGGCGGAAGGAAGCTGGGGAGAGAATTCCAGGACACACAGAGAAGATTCAAAGATGCCTGGAGCCACCTGAGATGGAGGGAATACAAGCATCTGGACATTGTTGAGAGTAGAGCAGTTGAACTAACTTGGATCAACTCATTCAGCTAAACTTTATTTGAATTTTTTATTTGATTAATAATAACATCTGTCAATCTCTGTAGGTTCAATAGTTGTAAACTATTGTTGATGACAAAACAAAACTTGTGACTTTCTTTCATATCAATTGCCAAAAAAAAAAAAAAATAGAAGAGAAAAGCTCTATTCTTTTGTATGATTACACAAGTATGTCTAATGTGGATTGGGCTAGGATTAACCAGGCAGGCATCTATTGCATAAGTTTAGGGAAATGGGTTTTAACTGATGCAAAACTGTCATCAAAACTGTTACTTCCAGATACGACAAAATGGAATGCAACTAGAAGACCCAAATGAAATCTAATTATATCACTCCTTGTCTAATTGATCATTTACAGGAGGTGTTACTGCTCTGTGTTATCTCAATAGATACCAATAATGATCACCACATAAATTAGACCATTCATCTTTTACATTCAACAAATAACCAAATTTCTTTTTCAATAGATTATACAAGCTGAGTGCTTTAACAAAGTTGAGTAGAGCTATATTCACAAAAAGCTCAATAATTTTACTTCTGTGTCATCATGTTAACTATGTGCACTTCCTTCAGCTGTTGTCCATCATTTTAGCACTGTGAAACTCATTCCAGTTTGGACTATCTATCAATTGTCTTGATCAGAAAAACTATACAATAAGCTGTTTCTTATTTTAATTTAAATTAATGATGATGAACTACTTTCATATTTGACATCCAAAGGGGTGCAGAGATAAATATTCTTTATAGAGTTGATGCAAATGGTTCAGGAATTATCATTTCAGCAAGGGCGGATGTTCTTTATGTTTGTCTGCTAAGAACCATTTGTAAACATGATGGAGATGTGCAATTCAGGTGTTTGCTACATTTTATTAATCATTGGTTTTTCTTCAATGTTAACGCAGACTGTGCGAGGAAAGTGCTTCGAGAAGTGCATCACCAAACCTGGCAGTAGCCTAAGTGGGAGTGAGAGCAGTTGTATTTCCAGGTGCGTGGATCGTTATATCGAGGCCACTGGTATAATTAGCAGGGCCCTCTTCAATGCACAGCGCTGACATAACTATTGAAGAACTTTACTGTCTCAGGAATTCCTGCAGAATCAAGTATGAGTAGGCTTGGAATCACGATCCTTTTGATAATTTTTGACATTGATTATAATGATGTATGAATAACTATAAACTTCAAGGTTGGCCACAAACAATTTGCCTCTGTATGTTGATTAATTTTGAATAATTTTTATGGGGTTATTGATATTTTATTCATAAATATGTTTTTTTTTACCTGCTGAGAATGGTTTATTGGTTTAATTCCTGTGGCTGGACTCCCATCCCCTCCCCCACCCCAGGGTCTATATTTGGATTACATGGTCTCGTCTTATTCTATTTTCTTCGACCTTCTGATTTGAAAAGGAAAGCACCTGTCATACATTCATTTAGATGACATTTTTAATGAGTCGCAATATATTAACTGCAGTCTCCATTGTTAGTTCCTGCATTTAGTTTCTGTTTTCCAGACCATCAATTCAGCGTAGAGTCCATTCCCATTCTGGGAATACATGTTTTTAAGACTGCTGGCAGCTGATTATCTTGCTGGCTTGGTTCATGTGTTATTAAAATGTTTGACCTTGACGGTATATGTGCATATTAACTTGTTGATATAAAGCTCACCGTTCTTCAACTATTTTAGGTCCATATATACGGAGTTAATTAAATCATATATCAGCTCCTACCCTCTACCACCGCATGAGCCTGCAGCCCTGCTTCTTGCTTCTCCTTCCCACCCCGTGTTACTAAACTCCTATTGGTTTCATTGCCCTGGCATCCCCGCGCTCCGTTCTTCCTCTCACCCAGTTATTCCATCCCTCTTGGCTGTTGCATTACTGGGGACTTCCCGATTGTCCTGGGTAAGAAGGGGAAGGGGCGATTAAGATTTGTGTAAAAGAAGACTGTTTCCGAAAATTTTGTCAAAACCATAAGCAGAATTGAAATTGACAATACCCCTTTAGTTGTAACCCAAAACTTACAATAGAATTCAAACTGACGAAAGGAATAGAATCAACGTGAAAAACACAAATGTCAACAAGAATGAGATAGTTTTGCAAGACAAGAATAGAAAATTAAATTTTTTCTACATTCTCAGCTAAGACTGCGGCTGAAAAGAAACCAAACGTATCTAGAAACTTCAAAATCTTCCTTTAGCGAGGTACATCCCCAACACTGAATAACGTCGTGCATCTTATCGTCCATCTACTTCCTCAAGGTATGCAAGATGTACTCAGCATAAAGGTTCCTGCAAAATTTGTGAAAATAATAATAATAATTTAAAAAAATACACATTTTAGAAGATGAAATTTGTGACATAAGCCCCTTCAGATCGGATCCAAACATAAATACGAAGCTTACATGGAGTACTGGATGGCTTCTGTAGCAGTAGCTGAAGGCAGAAACTCATCCACTTCTACCTCCTTATTCTCATTCTTCTTGTCTAAAATTGTGTCAAGAAAAAAAGTTCCATTGTGTAATGTTACATGCTAATAACCTAAGATACCTAAAGAAAACTCAACACTAGCACTATCTTGAACCAAAAAAGTAGAAGGATACAATCTTCAAAGAAACGGCGGATTTCTTGAAGACGGTGAGGTGGAAGCTGGCTGATATCGGTGTAGTGGCGAACCTCAGGATCGTCTGCACATACTGCAATGATCTTGTCATCTTTCTCTCCCTAATTTGAAACAAAAACTTGATATTATCAATCTTGAACCAATATAAGAAACGATTTAGCTGTGCTTTTTGGTGGAGCAATCGAACCTGATCAATCATAGGCATCAATCCTATGGCCCTGGCACGAAGAAAACAACCAGGTACTACAGGCTCCTGTTTAAGAAATCAATTTAAATTAAATTAATATTGCTTATAATACTGATGTATCTACTAGGAGGATATGGTTATCTTTCACTTTTTTCTGGAATTGTATGATAGTTAACAGCTCAACTAGTGATAACTTAGTTAACCAACCTGCATAAGAACTAGGACATCCATCGGGTCATTATCTTCGCATAGCGTTCGGGGAATGAAACCATAATTGTGGGGATACACCACCGACGAATACAAAACACGATCAACCTGGAAATTCAAGCAGTGACAATTAACCAAAAAAAATATTAGAGTGACTGTTGATTTGCTTACACAGTTGAATACAGAAATATACTGTAATATAAGATTAGGTGATCCCATGATATGTACCTTGATCAGACCAGTTTTCTTGTCAAGTTCATATTTCACTTTACTCCCTTTTGGTATCTCAATCACCTGAAGGAGTACAGTAACATTGATAAGGAGTAACTGATAGTTGTTCAATTATCAACCTAAAGAACATTTTTATGATTAAAAAAAGAAGAAGGAGATGGAGAAGCAGAAAGATTACATACAACATTTATAATTTCAGGTGCATCAGGTCCTGCATGCATATATGTAAGATATCAGAATCTAATATTATTTGAAAGGTGAATAACTAACTAATTATATGATTGTTACCAATCTCAAGGTCATGCCAAGGATGAGCAGCCATTGATCTCCTTGACAAAGATGAGAGGATCCTCTCGTTTAAGCGAGGAGCTCGTCTTTGGTGTGAGGCTTGAGCTCCATTTTCATTTGTCTCGCTGGCCATTGTACTGAATACTGAAGAAGCAAATAAATGTCAAGCTTTTAGGATTTGACGAATTCTGTATTAAATTTTTGTGTATTCCTAAACTGCAAATGGCGCTTGTATTTTGATTAAGCTCTGTGAAGTTGGAAAGACCAATTTGCAATCCCTCCCTTTTGGAAAGACTTTTTTTACAATTGTGTCAATAAAGAATTCTTGATGCAGATCAGATCACAAATGATTTTATATGATTATGAACATCGATTACTAATATGGGGAGAGAGGTATGTTTCGACAGATCTGATGATCAAAATTCAGATTATAAATCAAGAAAACATCAGCATAATATCAAAGACTAATCAACCAATTGTTTGGGAGTTGAATAGATTCAAAATGCACGGTACGTACCTGGAAAGAAGAAGCAGGCGAATAGATTTAGAACAGAGGTGAGGACGAAGAGAATTGGAATGAAGCTTAGCTTATATAGGCAGGTGAAGTTGTTCCTAATGTTATGTAGGTGGTTACAGACAGGCAGAGGAGCATAAATGGCGGGCACTCGGATCTATATTGTCTATCTTTGGAGAATCAACACGACGCGTTCGTTCCTTGTAATGTGAGATCATAACTTTTGACTTTGTCTTGTAATAAATTAAATTATAAATTGCTCATTATTGGACGGAAATGCATCACATAATTAGTTAATTAGCAAGTATGAAAGCACGTATGTCCAAAGGAATTCTTTATACTACTGTATTTGGTGGTGCTGAATGTTTCCAACCATACAAGAAAAAGTCTACAAAAAATTGGTTGGTTATGTGAGCACCATCAAATTCCACAAATATTTCTAAAAAAACTCTTAAACCTTTGACTGAGATCAATCACAACATGAATAAGTCTAATCAACTCCTGTTAATTGTAATCAAGACACAGCCCCTGTTTGACAAGGTTCAATGCTAGGCATAATGAGTATAAGGTCCTTTAAAAATCTCTTTTCGACGTTTATTTGGGGAAAATAGAGCTTTGAATAGTGATTTTTAGAAGAAAGTGCGATTAAACATGGAAAAATTTTGGGTTTACGTGCAAAATATTTTATTTTGTGAATGTGGTTGAAAATGAATATATAGAAAAAAAGAGTTTGATAATAATGACTATCAAACGGGGCTTACTACATAGAACAGAAGCAAACCAAGACTCAAAAATTATCGCATGAATGGGTGCGATTATACAGAGGACGGATGCCCTTCAAGGCCTCTCTCAATGAGTAATTAAAACTCTCTATTTATAAAGAAAATTAAATC
Organism: Fraxinus platypoda; assembly: GCA_903798405.1. Classification (NCBI taxonomy): domain Eukaryota; kingdom Viridiplantae; phylum Streptophyta; class Magnoliopsida; order Lamiales; family Oleaceae; genus Fraxinus; species Fraxinus platypoda. Next base: position 11,192 of record CAIGRT010217469.1, read on the forward strand.
AACCCAAATCATGTTTGAGTTGCTAGAGGAGGACTGAGATAGTTAACAAGACAAAATGACCATTTTGAGAAATTGATCACATTTTCAATGGCCTGCCTATACCCAGTAAACAAATTCTACCACAGGACAGGACTTCTTTAGCAATTCAGTAGATGATAGGAGTAATACTAACAAATAGAGCTTGAACCTAATGCAGTGGATTATTAGTTTATCCTTTTAAAAGGCATAGTAACATGCACTTTCAGTCTAAAAACTCTCAGATCAGCAGCAGCAGAAAGTAGGAGATAGGATGGGCATGTACATTTCTGAGCACTAAACAGAATTTACATCACCCACTTCCAAAACTACTGCTGAGGTGTAATTTTGTTATTCTCGTGAAACAGTGGATTCTTCATTCTTGGGGTGAAGACCATTGCCTAGAGATACAGAAAAATTCTATGTGACATTAGCCAACTATGGTAATTACTAATTAGTAAAGTTATTGAGGTGGATTTGGTTGTTGCTGAAGCCCCTGAAAACATTGTTGATGTTAGAAGTAAACTGCGATTCGATTTAATCATGATGAACTTTATCCCTCAAGGAAAACAAAGGACAGAGAGAGAATTCCTGGCTCTGGCAAAAGCAGCAAGTCTCACTTGTGGAGTTCTACAAATAATTTATCAACCAGGGTTGTGTTGCTCTCCTCTCTAAATTTCAAACTTTCGTAATGTGAGTGCACAATAATGCTGATACCCATATATTAAACGGCAAAAACAGAGCAATATATATTGCTGGTAATGGAGCTAAATACCTAGCCTATGGTGAAGCACTAGTCTGCACAGTAACCAACACATCCAACAATTCCTAAAGATGCATCTTTCATGGCTGTCGAACAAAGCACTTACATTCTCTCCTAAGCCCTCATTCTTTAGGACCAATGGTAATGGTATAGTTACGGTTAACAAATGACACTGGACACCACCACAAAAGGGGACAGAAGTTCATGAACAACTGGTGGTAAAGAATGAAAGTGAGCAGTCAGTGTCGTCCAAAGTGTAACTATCCTTCACCAAAACTGAAGCAATTCAGAAAATATAAAGAAAATCAAAGTGTAGATAGCCTAAGCGATTCCAGGAATATTAGATAAAATAATAGTCTGATATACTACAGAAATAATTCACAAGTTCCAATGGGCTCTCTAACCCAAACAGTTACAACATCCAAACATAGTTTGATACCTCACTCATCAGATATATTCTCTTTCTATCTGAATTGTGACATGACTGATGTTATATTCGCTCCTGATATAGCTGACGACTTTGTCCAGCACCATGTCAGCATCAGCTTCTGGACGAATTTTAACATGGCAAGCTAATAAAACTTTCCCCACTGTAATAGCCCATATATGCAATTCATGGATTGCAATAACTTCCTCCATCTCACAAAGACCCCTTTCAAGCTGTGTTGCATCAATCTCTCTCGGAGTGCTCTCCATAAGAACCTCAAGAATGTTGCGTAGCATCTTAATGGTAGTGCCCAACACAATTACAGAAAAAATGAGAGTACAAATCAGATCAATGATTTTCCAATCTGGTTTATACCAGATAACTGCGCCACCAATCATAACCCCAATGCTTTGTATGGAATCTCCTAGCACATGAAGGTAAGCCCCCTGAACATTAATATTCCACTGTTTCTGTTTATGTCTACCTTTTGGTTTACTTTCACCTTCTGAGGAACTCTTAATCAAAGGCGCTTCAAGGTGTTGTTCATCATGAATATGATGATGCTCATCGTGTTTGGTTTCTCCCTCATGATGGTTATAATGGCTGATTATGCTCACTCCATGGGTGTGCAAGTGGTCATCCTCATGGCCATGATCTTGGTGCTCATGTTCACGATGTCCATGATCGTGGCCATGTTCATGTGCATGACCATGTCCGTGATCATGTCCCAGCATGAGAGCCATAATCACGTTCACTAGTAATCCAAAAGCCGAAACAAGAAACATCAGAAAGCCCTTAACTTCACCTGATTCATGTGTGAGCCGAAAAATGGCTTCATAGACAAGAATCCCAGTAAGAAGCCATATCAACTGAATGGAAACAAGTGCCCCCAATATCTCTATTCTGAAAAATCCATAGGACTGTCGTGGGGTAGCTTCCCATCCTGCCGCCCATAGAGAAAACAACGATATTGCGAATGCTGCAACATCAGATAGCAAATGAGCTGCATCTGTCAAAATTGCAAGACTGTTGGCTTTAATACCACCAACAACTTCAACACTCATGAATACAATGCACAACACAACTGCAATCAGAAGTTTTCTCATGGAAGCTGAACGCTCTTGTGCATCCCTGGAACTAGTCTTGGCATCAGAAAAACCACATGGTGCCTCTCCGCATACTTTGTTTCCACCAAAACCCTTTTCTGCAGCCGGCGCATCAATGGCTACCTCAACAATATGCCCATGCTCTGAATTTAGTGAATCCATCTGGGAATGAGCAACAAATTAATAGAAACGGTGACACCTATAAATGTATGTGAAAGCGTTCAAAGAAAGTTCTTGATGTTGTACAATTGATTGATATCATTCAGCAAGTAGTATAATCCCAAACACAGCATCCAGGTACACATGGTAAGCAAGATTTCTTGATATTGTACAATTGCTTGCAATCATTCAGCAAGTAGTACAATCCCAAACACAGCATCCAGATACACATGGCAAGCAAGATCCTTTAAATAAGAGATATAAAAGAATTTTCAACAAAATAGAGAAAAGTCTTGTGGAGTAACTATGAAACAGATTAAGATTATAATGATATTCCATACAATTCATTTGGCAAAAGTTGTATCATGTATGTAATATAGGAACAAGGACTAAAACGTGTACGAGGCCATCAGCAGGATTAAAACATAAGAATTATATGGATTAGCATGAACCAAGCCAGTCAGCCAACTCCAATTATCACACAAAATTACTGAGGAAATCTAACTGGAGTGTTTCCATGATTAATTGTGAAGAAATCTTTCAGGTGCAGCTATGGTATATCCAAAATGACAGTATTTATGCATTCGACAACTATAAGAATATGATAGCAAAATCCAGCAAGCACTCTACTATTACCCACCACCCCATCCCCACCCCCAAAAAATAAATAAATAGAGAGAGAGAGAGAGATTAATGAAGCAGTATATCTCTCGATTGCTAGAGAAAGATATTAATCAAACATTTCAACAGACATTCAAAGGAAAAGTTTGACATGCATACCTTGAAACTCCAGAAATCATTGAAACCGATACAAATAGAACATTCATCAATGGAACTAAGATGTAAATTGTCAAGCAGGTTAAAATATCTATTCAAATAGTGCCAAATACAGAAAACCAAATAGGACAGCGAAAGAGGGATAAGAACCTCATAAAAGACGACACCAATGTACACCAACCATAACTCTTTTCAATTACAAAAAGGCCACAAGAAAAGTGATCAGAAAGAGTTAAACATCTCATACAGTTCCTTCTAAAAGGATCGAGACAAATTATACACACAACCAAAAAAATACGAAAATCATAAAGAATCGAATTTCAATTTGACGCATCAGATCTCATTATTACGTTCGAAATTCAAAAAATAATTGCTCGAAATACATTGAAGTTAAATTTAAGATAGATATAATTGAAGAAATTGATGATTGAATCTCAAAGGAATCGTAAGGGTACCTTTTTGCACGTTACAATTCAAAAGGAAGGTTCTGAGATTATCGAACTCAAAAAGAATTGATTTTTTGCTCATTAGAGAGAGATGTTTGTTTTTGTTGAGAAAAAAGATTCGAATATTACTAACAATAAAGTGGAGTTAGTCTTTGAATATCCATTTTCCATGATAGGGTCTAATTAATAAAATAAAAATGGAATTTAAGGTTTGACCCTACATCATGTGTCAAAATCATCTCTGCCAAATTTAACGTACATATAACAAGATTGTAACATTTTCAAAAATGTCCAATTTTTTAGATGTCAATTGAAAAATGTCTACCATTTTGAATTTTGTACC